>VYYI01003756.1:0-11559 GCA_021029175.1 Bilobella aurantiaca
AAAAAAATTTCTCCAAAATTTTGAGCGTTGAAATTTCATACTATTTTTAAAAATCGTTTTAAATTATATGTATTAAAATAGCAAAGTTTCAAAAATTTAGCTCTTGCGCACTTCAGACCATCTCCTAGTTAGTGTAATGGTATACATTACATTCGACATACACTTGTCAGTCCACGAGAAAGTTTTGAGGCGTGAGGCGTGAGCTTGTTTTCGTAGTTGTGCATTGTATAAAAAATTTTGAGTGGGACTTGCACAACTCACAGCCTTAAGCATGAGTCAAACCCGCGCGATTTTCATCGATTTTACCAAAATAGAGATAGACACATATGTACTAAGTACGGGGTAATAAATAAAAAAAAAGTCATATATTTTTCATAAAGTTTTATTTTTATTCAAATAAGTGATTGTAGGACACAAATCTTGAAATCTCCGATTTACAAAGCCTCGTAGCAAGTAACTTTTCCGCCCGTTTGCCGACCGCAACAGTTCGAAAAGTCAGTTTTCATTTGAACGCTCGGTTGGTCACAGTAGCCAGAAACTGGGTTTCCTTTAATGACAACGGTTTCGTCACATCGTTTGGCATTTGCGCCGTTTGTATTTTGGTTGCAATAAAGACTTCGGCTTGGATCCAGAATTTGATCGACGCCACCAGCTTTGTTTCTAACTTCGTAAAAGCATTGACAGGCAATGTAGTGACCCGCTGAATTCGAAATGCAGAGTTGCAAAAGCGCAACAGCGAAAATGCAAAGTGAGACTGTGAACTTCATTTTCAATAGGACTCTTTCGATTTGGAAAAATATAAGTTTGAAATTTGAAAAAAAAATTCTTGTAATTATAGCTGGTTTCTTCTTGACAAAAATGTTATACCTAAAGTGAATGGTTAACAGTACTTTTAAACAGGGTTTTTAAAGAGCACAAATTTAGCTTAAATAATTGAAAAACAAGCAGAAATAAGACGTCTAACCGAGTTTCCTGTTTAACAAGCACGCAATTGGCTTTAATTTGCTACGCGTCATTGTGATTATAAGTGTATCCGCTAATTTAAAGTACATGCGTCAGAAAAGTTAACGCTTCTTCTAAAATTTATACTAGATACCTTTCCATACAAAAAATAATATATATTACACAAACATTACACAATGGGTTTTTCTGGTTTAAATTAAAGTCGTGCTTCCAATTTTAATATGTATGCAAGTGATTGTATTAGAGAAAATGCAAATTTTTTGTAAATCTAAAATTCAAGTAAGAAATACTTCAAACTAATAAAGTGTTGTGCTGCCAGAATAAATTGAAAAACTTAATTTAATTAATTTAGAAAGAAAGTGCAATTAGTTAACTTTTCACTCTCCAGGAATCATAGCGGCATTATTTCCTTTTTGCCATAGCACAAAGGCGCAAGATAACAGTTTGAATAGCTTAGTTATAGATAATGTATCTTTATGTGATTACCATTATCAGGTGACAATTAGAAATCAATTGGAGAGTTTAGTAATTGCAGTACAATTGAATTTTTGGCAGTGGAACTTGACAGAAATTAACATACTTCCGTAATGGCGACTGCCGACATTGACCCTACTCTGACAATGAGCCATGTCGAGAAAGTAATTTCAAAAATAGTTAACTATTCTGCAAACAATTTTATTAATTTTGAGGCGCCAGAAGTTTTGGAAATCAAATTAGAAGAAATTTTTAAGAATCCGGACAAAAACCTTGAAAATCTCGACACAATTGTGGAGCTCATTCAATCCCATTCCGTAAATACGTCGCACTGCCAATTCGTGAGTCAGCTCTACGCAGGCGCAAACCCGGTAGGACTCGCTGCGTCGTTTCTTATTGAAAAAATGAACACAAATCAGTAAGTAGTGAATACAACTTTTTGTCATACTATGGTGTCATACTACCAAATAACTAGGTTGAATTTCAAGGATAATGATAACCTACGTTTTAAAAATTTAACAAAGTGTAATTTCTTAATGAATTGCAACCCTGCATTCTAATTCTATTTTGTTATACTAAAAAAGTTTTTTTTTAAGTTAAAGGTTAAATTTCCAAACAAATAAATTTCCTCTTTATGAGCAAGAAGAACTTTTCTTAAACTAAAAACATTGTAGGCAATTCGAACATAACTTAACTTTAAATTTCTGCGTTTAAGTAAGTAATTTCTAAATAATTTTCTAGTTTAGGGATGTACAGTTTAACTTTGGCAAAAAAAAAGTTCCATTAATCGTAATATGTTATTAGGGAGGGGTAGCTTTGCTTGTGTTTACTAACTAAAAAAAGCAGTAGAAAACAAATTGCATAAAAACGTAACTTTAGTGCATTAAGTAGTAAGGAATTCCAACAAACTCAAGTAGATCTTATTGTCACGCACTCACCCTAAATTGTTGCGCTTTACATATACTTTACATACTTTACATATATACATGAATAATATTTCTGGGATGTAATTAGGCACACCTACGAAGCCGCACCTGTATTTGTACTCACCGAAAGGATAGTTCTTCGCCACCTACGAAAACTATTCTACGGATCCGAGGTCGGAGATGGAATCTTTTGCCCTGGCGGAAGTTTCGCAAATTTATATGGCCTAATCTTAGCAAGACATAATGCTTTTCCGGGAATAAAACAAACAGGACTCTTTGGACTTCCGCCGTTGAACATTTTTGTGTCCGAAGAGGTAATGTAAGAGAAAGCTTAGTTAAATTATTCAAGTAATTGATATATAATTGATTTTAAGTAATAATTATAAAATAAATTTATCCTATTAAAACTACAGGCTCACTATTCTGCTGTCAAAATGGCAAATTGGATGGGCATTGGACAGAACAATGTTGTTAAGATACCCACAACTAAAAACGGCGAAATGATAACTTCGAAATTATCCGAAGCAATTAAGTCAAGCAAATGCGCGGGAAATATTCCGCTTGCAGTTATCGCAACAATTGGAACAACTGTACTAGGTGCTTTTGACAATCTTGAAGAAATTGCTACCGTAATTATGTTTATTATAACACTACCACAATATTATGTTATTCTCATTATATTATTTTTTAACGGACACATTGTGTTAGGGTTACGTGACGTAAATACATTAGGCTGTAAATTATGAGTAATAAGACCATGCACGGTGTCATACACTGTTCGATAATGTCTGATTGTAACCTCCAAATTATGCATTCTTTGTCAAATGGCAAAAATATTTACATAATAATATATAACAAATTATATATTTTTTCTAAATATTCTTTTTTTTAGATTTGCGAAAAAGAGCAAATTTGGCTACATTGCGACGCCGCTTGGGGTGGCGCCTTTATTTTCTCACCAAAATTACGTAGCAAATGGCTACGGGGCATTGAACGGTATTATATAACAGAATACTAACATGCATGCAATACAAGTGTATCTTTGCATACATGTATAGATATAAAAAATGCAAGCATGTAATATAATATATAATCTTAATTTTATTTAGTTGCGATTCTATACTTTGGAATTCACACAAGATGCTTGGTGCCCCGCTTCAATGTTCAGCTCTTATAACCAAGAAAACTAACATCTTGGCTCCGTGTAACACAGTAGTAGCACCCTACTTATTTCAATCAAATAAGCATTACGATGAAACATATGACGAAACTGGAGATAAAAGTAAGATACTTGTAGTATTATGTTCAAATACAATATAACTTTATAAATATAAATATTGTTACGAGACAATTTTAAGTCACATACATTTTCTTATCTATTGCAAATGTAAAAGATATGCCGATAGTTGTGAGACAGTTTATCTGTTAGTTAGTTTGATGTCTCAAGGTTAATTAAGTCAGTTGAGTTGTGTTCTATGTGTTTGCGTGGAGGCTCGCACGAGGTCATAAAAAGATCGTTCGTGGCCAGTTGTAAAGCATTCTGTATTCGGATCTCGGTGATCCAAGACTTCAAAGCCTCGGTGGACTTTGCAGTACACTTATGTTTAAATAATGAATTGACTTATTTTCTTTAACCAGTTGAAGGTCATTGACCTGGGGTCAAAGGTTATTGAGCGAAGTAGAGAGAGTTTTGCTATTGCTGTCAATAACGGTATACGGAGAGCCCTTCAGGCGGTTATTGGCATATTTGAGGTCATACGTTGAGGTCAAAAGGTCATAATCGGAGGAGGTTGTAGGGCTCACGTAACAATATATAAATATACCTTAAAATTTTAATTTACTACGATAACTGAAAGATTCGCCATTAAATATTCATATTATGAATGTAAATAAAATAGAAATACATTTTATTTTTTTGGTAAATCATTCTTTTCTGATCATAGGTGTGCAATGTGGCAGAAAGTCTGATGCATTCAAGCTGTGGCTAATGTGGGCAACTCTTGGAGTCGATTATTTTAAGAACGTTATTGAGAAAACAGAGGATTGCGCGCGGTACTTCACTGACAAAATTAGATCACGTGACGGATTCCTATTGTACCTAGACGAGCATCAATGTACAAATGTTTTCTTTTGGTACGTTCCTCTGCGGATGAGATATGAGGAGAGAAATGAGGCATGGTGGAATGAAATTGGACAGGTACAAGTTAAAAACAACATTTATTTGATTATAATTTATTTAGTATTTATCAATTCAAACAACAAACAAACGGTCTACAAACCCAAATTTTGGTGAAAAGTTATAAATTTTATAGGAAATGTTTAATTGGATAGTTTGAAATAGACAAGAAAAAGAAAGTTGTAAGAAAGTTGTAAAGGAAATGCACGCCTTCCAACTTTTGCGGAAGATTTAGCTAAATGGCCAATTTTTTTAAACTGAAATTGTTTCTTTAGCGGCTAACTTTTATAATGACTTAACTCAAATTAAATTTAGGCATTGTTCAACGTACAAATTTTAAATGACTATTTTTGCAATATTTATGTGCTTGCATGACTATAGATACTTCGTTTGTCATAAGCAAGCAAATAGTATGCCAAATATCTGTTACGTTCATTTTATTATGTTGTAGATATCTGTTGCAATTCGTACAAAACTACTTTTGAGTAATCAAGTCATGATTGGTTTTGCTCCGCTTCCGAACAAAGGAGTACCGAATGCTCTGCGACTTGTATTGACAGCATACCCCACAAAATGCTATGCAAACATGGATTTTATTATTAGGAGCATTGAAGAGGTGGGAAAAAACCTTTAACCAGTAATTTACTCATACAGATTAAGTTGAAATAATAATTAACTAACAACTAAATGTAACTAAATTTGAAAATGAAATGTAGAACAAATTAATAAAGTCAAATTGGCTGCAAGTATTTTGCGTTCTTTTAGATTTAGGAAATACCGCTAATTATGATGAGAGATTTAAAATACTGTGTTTAATCTTTGTAGCTTAACTTAAATAGGTTGATTAGCTTGGTTGTGCAAATTTGGGTAAACCTTTACTATCCGTGGATAAAACCGATTTGGCTAATTATTTTTTCGACTAATTTAAGCTTAATCCCGAATCTAAAAAAAATTTTCACCGCAAATGAAAAATAAAAACTTACAGTGTGCAACCTTTGTGTAGCCCGAGCCAGGAATGTTTGTTTTTTTTATAAAGTTACTTACTTTTAACATTTAAACGTACTTTTAAAAGCTTATTTAGAAAATTTCATTTCAAAATTCACGTTTTTTTAACTAGAAATATTACCTTGGTAATATTTGAGGCGCAAATATTACCTCAAATTGTTGCACACAATTTTTTAAAATTGTTGCACACAATTTTTCAAAATTGTTATAGTATAAATTAAAACCAACTGTTAATAGATTTAACAGTTTTGAAAAATGGTGTAAATGGTGATAAAAACGTGATCCGTTGCTAGAGCCTTAAATCTCACCGTAATACTCCATTTTCCTCGGGATCCGTTGCTAGAGCCTTATAAACGGTTCTTCACCGTAATACCCAATTTCCCTCGTGATCCGTTACTGGAGCCTTACAAACGGTTCTTCACCGTTAGGCCCCTTGGCGTTTTTAAGTGGGCCGTTCTGCTTCTCCAGATTCCTTTCCAGGACCAGACAGGCAGCCATGCAGTGGTGAGGTTGTAAGAAGCATTTCTTTCTACCGTCAACACAGTTTAAGAAAACTTCCGTTTCATTGAAAAACGATAAGTTCTGGTCACGAAGTGTAACGACAACGACAAACATCCAAATTGAGACTCCAGCTGAAACAAGTAAGAGGCATAGAAGCGACGGAACGGCGCAAATGAATGTCAAAATATCAAAGATCACGTTCAAGGGGCTCAAGGGGAAATAATATACGACAAACGGTAAAGTACAAAAATGAGTACTATAATGTCCGAGTAAAAATGTTATACTGTTTAATAAAAAGTATTTATTATTATTATTATATATGTAATTTCTCTTTCTAATGAATTGTAAACAAGGTGCCAACAATTAGAAGGGGTCTCATTAACTAATTAATGTGGGTTTTGTACCTTATTTTGTGCAGACGGGTGAGAAAATTGAGTAACGTGATAAAGTGATGGTGAACAGATAACGTAAGCAGACGCGACTAGTTAATATAAAACAATTAATTAGCACACTGGGTATATACGCAGATTTCATTTCATGTAATAGAGTAAACAAAATTTAATTTGACCCAACAGTAAATAATATTATTCAATGTTTGTATTTAAAACAATATAACATCGGATAAGTTGAAGGCAAGCAAAACAAGCCTGTTTGAGGGTGTTGAAAACTTTCAAGACATTCAATTATGATTTATTTTTAAAAAATGATATTCAAAAAGTTAGATTATTTTTTCAAAATTCCTCCGATGCTTGTTTAGCTAATAAAGAAGAAAATCGGAAAAGGTTACGATCAAATGCCAGAGTAAAAAAAGAACGAAAAAAATTGGCTCTCACAATTTAACTTTTTAGTTCTTCTAAAATGATAGTTTCAGACATTTTTAAGACTGTTTTTGTTTTCATTTTTGAGCTAATTTAATTTCACACACAGTTTCAATACTGATTGCAAACAAAGTCACGTATTTAAAAAAAAAGCCTCAGAGAAATTTGCAACTAGAATATTATTATTAGGACTTATTTCAAAGCCTTACGTGTTTTGCCTTATAGAGCCCTATTTCTAAACGCGACACAATTCCTGACGCATGAGTTTTGTTCAATTTGACATGATGATAGGATGTAGATATATTTTTTTTGTGCTTAGAAACGTGCTCCAGAATAGGACCGCAGAATAATTAATTGCCATTTTTTGAGGTTATGCACGTCATGTAACCTCATGTTTAAGAACTGCAAATTATTGTAAATTCTGCTGTAATTTGTGTCATTTATGTGTACAGAAAAAAAACACTCAAAAACGAAATGTCTTTTATCATTACTACGTTTCTTTGCTTTTCTTGCTTTGAAGCCTCAGCGCAGGTAACTGGACTCCGATTTTTGCTGTATACAAAGTAAGATATGCACAACATTCTGAACGCTACTATTGCATTCAAAATTACATTTAGGTTAATTTTTTACTTAATTTAATACTAGAACAAATAGTGCATTGGGTCAAGAAATTGAGCTAAAGTCAAATAATTTCTCCACAATTTCCAACTCACCCTTTGTCAAGAACAAGCCTGTTAAATTTCTGACACATGGATATACCGCCAATTACGCACAAGACTTTCAGCAAGATCTGAAAAAAGGCAAGTGATACACTTTACATAATAAAATAAATTCAATTCAAGGTCCTAGTAGGTGCTTGACTGGCTTGACCATATATTAAATTATAAATATAGCTCAAGCTACTGGAAATTTTTTCAAATAATAAAGGCAGTAAACTGTGTGTGTTCTGTAGCGAACACGTAGCGTAGCAGAGCTAAGGAGTTACATTCACTAGTACGAATCCAACCATCTTGATGTTTTTTCTTCTTTGAATTTTCCTACGCTTAGTTTCTATTCTTAGTGATTTTTGTCAATTTGCAATTCCCAAGTTTAACAATTAACAAGCAAACGCGTTAATTAACAATTAACTCTGGAACGATTTGTATAACGTAAGTTCGGGGTTCAACGTTCCCTAAGTACGCTCAAGGTAACTGAAACTTCCATTTTGAAATCGATTTCTAACTATTTAATTATATTATTTAATTAATAATGAACAACAATTAAGTTTTTGAAAATATGGTTTGCATAATAATATAATTAGTGGCTTTTAATTTAAGTGTTGCCAATTTCAAAAAAAGGTATTCAAAAAAGTTCAGTTTGAGCTATATAATAATAATATTATAATTGCCGGAGGTAAACAAGCCATAAATTTAATACTAAAATAGTATTTAAATTCCAAATTTTATTTAAAATAATTCAAATTTTTTTCAGCATATCTCGGCCTCTCTTCTCAGTTCAACATTATCGCCGTGGACTGGCAATCCCTTGCACAAGTTCTATACACTTCCGCCTTTGCCAATGTACCTATCGTAGGACGGGAAATTGCAAAGTTAATTATCGTACTAATTAGCAATAACTACTCAACTATCGGAGACTTTCATCATATCGGGCATAGTTTGGGTGCTCAAGTTGGAGCATTCATCTCTTCAAATTTACCGCCTCCGAGCAAGCTTGGGCGTGTTACGGGCCTTGACCCCGGAAGACCCGGTTTTGAAAATTCGGTGTCAAAGGAAAACCGACTTGACCCGACCGATGCCGACTTTGTCGACGTAATAACTACCTCTTGTGGAATGTTTTGCAACTCAAATACGCCTGACCCACCACGTGGTACAGTCGACTTTTACGTAAATGGTGGCCTACGACAGCCAGGATGTGGCGCAATTGATGCAGTTTCCGGAGGTAAAACTCTACTGTTAAACTATCTGTAGTTTCATTTATTTTACTTTATTTGGAAATTGTGTGTATTCTAAACGGCTAGGCCTATGCAGTCATAACCGTGCTTATAAGTTTTACGAAGAGTCGCTAACCACTACAAAAGGGTTCAAGGCATATAGATGCACGACATATGACAACTACCCAAAGTCATGTGACACGCGACAGTGGGCACTAATGGGAGAGTTTGTTTCTAAGACGTAAGAACAATTTGATCACATTTTGCAGTAATTTCTTTTAACGTAAAATTTTTCCACAACTGTAAATATGTTTGATTATTGTATTTATAGTGTAAATGGAGTTTACTATCTACAAACAAATATGCTACCTCCCTATGCCAAGGGATAAATGATGTGAAAATCGCGCAATAAATAGAATTGCATAATTAAAAACTAAACTTGTTTTACCCAATATGTTTATTAAAAAGCTAATAATTCGATAACTTCATTTTAATATTATAGAATAGTGTGGTTGTTCTAAGTTGCGCTAATTTTCTTCTTTGCTTGGTACATACATTACGCTCTTGCAAACAATAAGTATTTAATCCATTGATTGACATTGATTGAGTGTTAAACAATCAGATTTGCAAAGCAGGATACAGAAGGCTGACGATGTTGCATTTTTAAAACAATTTATTCAAGCCCACCCACTATATATTGGTTGTTAAAGAGAGGATTTAAGGTGGATTTAGAACTTGTTCAACTGCCGGTTTTGCAAATGTTATTAGTAGCGTTAGCAGGCAATGTACTCCTCGACACTGCTCATAATGCATTACTGTACCACAAAGACAAGCAGAAACCCAGTAATCTTGTCGTTAAAGTGCGTACGTTGTGCTGGATACATTTTGTAAAAAAAATTGAGGAAGCTGGAATTAATTGAACCCGTTATGTTCTAGTTTACAGCATCATCTATCTTCATTACATCACAGAGTCTCATGGTGTAGGCCATTAGAAAAATGTTGGTGAAAAATTGGGCGAACAATCACACATTGAAAACATAAAGTAATTTCTCGTAATTAACTTTCTCCTACTTAATATACTAATGTATTAAATATTTCATTACAGTATTCATTAAAACTAAGCCCAACGGACACCTATGCAGAAGGATTAAATTCGCTGAGATTAAAATGCAGGTATCCTAGTCCTGATTTACCTTTGGTTGGATAGTGCGAAAACAGCAGAATGTCTTACTAATTATTTGTGGGATATATAACAACCCTAAAATGAGTTGAACTACTTCAGAATTATTTAGAACCTGTTGTCAAAAGGTTTCGATAATTACAAATTCCTTAAAAAATACTCAAACACACACGTATATAAGCAACTACTCATTTGTTCATAAATGTTGATTTGTACATACTATAAAGATACTTTTCTCAAAGCACATCCACAGTATAATTTCAGAAAAATCCCCGTATACAAACTTTGTTCATTCTTATAAGAAATTCAAAACCAAATTTAAACAATATTAAACAATAAGCATATTTAAAGTATCTTAACTTACTTACAGTGATATTCTTGAAACTCTGAATTGTGGGCTTGGAGACAGAAAAACAGGGATAGCAAAAATAAGTTTTTGTTTGCCGTCTTTAATTAATAATTTATAAATTAGACAATCTGATTAGAGAAATTTTTAAAACAACCGTTGAAATTGTACGTAGACCACCCTCCCCCACCCACTAGCAAACGCAAACATTGACCAGGCCTATAGGCGAATGTCAAAGAGCATCACAAAAAAAACCGTTGAAGGACATGGGAATTTAATTTTAAAATTTAAATGAAGTGCGATGACCAACTCTAGCGTTCACCGGTGTACAATTCAGGTAATTCTTTGTGTGACCAAGAACAGAAAGGTTCTTTAGAGTTTGCATTCTGGTCCACTGCCCCATAGCTCAGCAAAAAAAATTCGGTGTAAACTCCATGCCCCCCCCCCCCCCCCCCCCCCCCATTTGTCACGCACGTTTCGGCTTTTATTTATTAGCGATTCTCGGTGGTTACCACATTCACTGGAACTGAAAAAGAACGACATTATAGGTAACAATACCAGCAATTATCTGAAATTTCAAATAAATATTATACTGCATGGCAAAACTGCATATATTTTGTCGAAACCTACCGAAATTAGCAATGACCGATTTATTTGAAAATAACCCAATCCCGTTGTTTTCAAATCTATTGTCAGCGCCAAATGCTTCAGATACATTAACTTCTTGTCAACGAAATAAAACGGATGTTGTCGCAACATTACTCCGGCCAACGATTTTCCCTGTTGTTAAAACATTTCTTGAATACTTGTTTCATACATTTCGTTTGTATTACGTAATTTCTAAACCTAATTGTATTCATTAATTTTTGTTTTGTTAAAAATGTTACATTCTAATAGCAAAACCACATTAATTTTGTTTGTATATTTGTTTTATACTAATTACATTACCATCAAGGAAAAAGAAACTTGATAAAGTTAATAACAGATGCACAAATCATTATATATGCTATTCTAATGTGTTGCGTGTTTAATCTTTTTTTGCCCTTGAAAACCTAAGATGAAAACTTACCTGAAATTCTAATCGTTCTCCACAATTGGTGAGCGTGACAAGGTTTACAGTTAGTATTGCAGCTTCCAATGTTATACCCTGGAAACAATTTCTTGAGCATTACTGTCATTATTACATCAGATTTGTATAATGTCCAGAACACTACTAAAATAATCTGTCAAAGGTACATGA
>VYYI01003757.1:0-11553 GCA_021029175.1 Bilobella aurantiaca
CCTATACAAGTGTTGCTCCCCTTCATAAGAGGAACAACTTTTGTAAGGGTCATTTTTCATGTTGTCATAAAATGATATCTCTTGACCTTGACCTTTGACCCCCAAGGGGGTCACTTCCGGTCAAACATAAACAAACTTGAACTCCGCCGGAACTCAAGGAACTTATATCCGAAAACAGATTTCAGATATTTTGAGTAGTTCCTGAGATACACGAGCTACTCGGACGGACGGACGGACGGACGGACAGACACAACAAAAACATAAAGTAGTTGACACTACTTAATAAAGCAAGAAATCTTAGAAGAAGCTGAAGAAAAAAGGTATGTTTGTCTAGAGGGCAATATTTTAGCCTTGTTAAACAAGGAATTGTACATAGAGCCTCGTGCAATAATTGTCAAGATTGACGTACATTTTGCAAGAACGAAGCTTTAAAAAACGAATAGGAGAGCTTCTCTGGTGAGAAAATTTCGTCAATGTAGTGACGCTTCCTGAGCGTAGTTTTACAGTTTTGAATGAGAATTTTTTAACGACAGAAGGCTTACCTGAATCCCTACGAAGTAGTAAGCCTAAAATCTTACTGCATAGATAGTACCTACTCTAATTTCCTTCTAATGCTAGCAAATAGCTAATTAACTAATTAAGAAATTAGTTTTATTTCACAATATTACAAAACACGATATGTAGTAGCAGTAGTGTAGAAAACAAGTCGTCCAGAGTTTAGCCACAACTTTATTGCACGACTAAGGAAAACAATCTCGTTCAACATAACTCGAAATCATAAACAGTAAAGACCTGTTAATATAATTTAACTTTTATTTAAAATTGACACAATAGGTTTTCCAGAAGCCGTGTGAGAGTAAGGGAGACTAACCCCATTTACATACTAAATGCTTATGATTCCTTCCTTCCATATCCCTACTCACTCCCTTACATGTTGACCAGTCGCTCTGCCAGAATGTCAGCAAAACGCTCCTCATCCTCCTTACTTATTTTCTAAATTGAAAAAAAAATCCTCCACTTGTTACCTCTGAGTTTGACAAGTAGACTCGTGAAGGCTGATACACTTAAATTAGCTAAATGAGGCATTGATGTGAAAAATCTGCTAAAAAATTAATATTCACGTTTGTAAATGCCTGGGGAGAGAAGGAAAATTTTATCATACGAGTCTTTGAAAGTTTAGTTTTGCTATAAATGGTCTATAATCAACCCGTACGAAGGGTAGTGGAAAATTTTGAAGTGTTTGTTTATCTTTACCACTTTCCTCATTTCTTTTTAATTTCTTTGTTAAACTGATTTAACATTTTTCCTATTATTGCAACAAATTACACAATGCTTGACATCGTCATTTATTTGTTTCTTTTGTTTGTAAACATAGCACTAGCAGGGATAGGCCCACCTAATGTACTGGAACAAAAGGCATATATTGCCGAAACCACAATCAAAAGAGCTGGAGACACCCTGCCAAAATTAAGTGGAAACTTACCCTACACAAAGACAGAACTTTTTGAACCAGCCGAAGCTACCATTGATGTAAGCAATAAAAAAAATGCCTATTACATGTGCAGACGTGTTTTCTAGACTTAACTTTAAAGCATTTTATGTACCAAATCATATTTCCTACATAAATATGTACTATGTCATACATAAGTAAACATAATATAAATATACTATAAAAGATATAGACACATATTGTCCGCCAATGTTTAGAGTGTATTTTGGACGCTGAATCCAAATCTGTCACATTTGTGACACAAGAGATAAAAGTTTATCGCTTGTGAGGCATTATTGCCCACACGCATGACCCCCAGTGAAATGTACATCAAGACGTCAATTCATAACTTTTTTGGCACAGAATTTGATTTTGACAGAAAACTAGAAATTTGTCAATTTTGTTATTGAGGTTTGTGACCAATAGCGTTGAAAGTTGACCTTTTGGGGTCACGGGGATAGCTGATTTTGACTCAGCATTCAAAATACAAGGTAGCTATTAATTTTCAAAGAATTCGAATAGGGGAATTGGCTAACGTGAAATCGCGGATGTCCTTTAATTAGAAACTTATTGTTTTCCTGAAATTTCTTTTTTTTATTATATTTTTTTTATTATACTATAATAGGATTTTAGGAAAATTTAAAATTAATAGTGGGTGCTGGGTGCTAGGTTCTTGAACCAGTAGTAATGCCTGAAGTTAGCACCCGCCTTTCAGCGCCCATAGGGTGCTGGAATAGAGTTCCCATAAGGTTAATACAGGGTGCTGGATGTCGGTGCTGGAATGTGGGCGCTAACTTCACGAAAAGGGGGCGCTGTGTGCTGTCTTCATGGTGCTCGGGTGCAGGATAGCTGTTCTTAGCTTGGCAAAAGTTGTGTAAAGAGGCTCCTGAAGTTTTCTAAAACTTCTCCTAGCGTTCTTAAGAGTATTTCGACTTGTCTAAACAGGTTTGTTTTTTTGGATGTTCTTTGATATTCGCCTACAGGCCTGCAATGTTTGCGTGTGCTAATGAGTGAGGGATGGTGGTCTCGGCCGGTGGTCTGTTGACTTGGAAGTTCCGAGCTCTGATGCTAATGGGGTTTCTGCTGGGCAATGAACGTAGGGTTGAACACCGAGGAACCTCTGGCTTAGGCAGAGGCTGAGCACCGACTTGCGCATACCGACCCATGTTCAGCCGCCACAACCGCAACTTTCCAGGCCTTCACTCACCACGATTACACACCCACTTTTTTACTGTGCTGGTGCCGGGATTTGATTTCGGCACCTACACAGCCTATGACAATGCTCCTATCCTAGCCCCCCCCCCCTTCCCGGTACTACGGGCCGTGGGCCTTGGTCTCTAAACAGGTGAGTTAAACTTTAAGAATTTTTTTTGACTCTAAGTTTTCCTTTACTATAAGATTTGCTTGGGAAGTTTACTATATACAACTTCTTGAACTTTTAGGCACAACAAAGTGGTTTAGACACGTATTCACATATGCTTGTACGTGTAAAGACGATTCACAAGAATTGGCATTATCGATAAAATCAATTGTTACTATTTACTCTGCCTTGAAATACTATGTTTGTATATCCAACTAACGCCCCATGTTAACCTTGTGGGAAATTTAATCTTAGAGTTATTTTGGGAACTTTAGTTCGGCTAAGACGTGTAGTTTATCTGATGTAACCAGTTTGTTTGGCAATTGGACGGGTTCAATTTGTAAAGAGTTTTTTTTTAACCGGTTAGTTTATAATTTTGACGGTTTAGTTTTGTCTGGAACCATTTTGGTTCAGTCTAACCTAAGAGCTCTATACTAATTTAATTGGCTATAGAAATTTTTGGTTGTCGTTGGTTTAAATAAAGATGAAAAAAATTCTTAACAAGATTGATTAAAATTTAATTTAATTAAAAATTTTACAAAAACATCTTGGCTTCAAATTTATTCAGATTCAAATTTAATTTAACTTGTCAACAAGAGACGTTATCAAGTGTTAATTGTGTTAAGACTCAAATCTTCATACTACGCGGCATTACAGACGGTTAATATAGCATTGATCCCAGCAATGTGAAGTTGGTTAAAGTTTAGGTTCTTTATTCTGTCTTTCCCGATTTCTCTGGGGTCGATGATGCAACTGCGTTTGATTATTGGGGAATCGTCTGGCGAAGTCAAATCTTGGTTTGGTTTTGCATCATGACAGCCTAAGACGTGATATAAATAGTACTTCCGTTTAAACTCGTTACATTTTATGTCTTTGAAGCAGTAAATAAGATCATAGATCTTATTCTGTGTCAGCAATAGATTTGAATCTGCTATGGTCTCTTGGGTTTTCATATCTTTAGATTCATCATCTTGTGTAGATTGACTCCTGGTAGCCTGTTCATTAAAGCCTGATTACTTTTAATCAAATGTAGGGGTTTAGTTGATGAAATGAGAAAATTTTCATCTATGATCGTCTGCTTAATGCTAAAAGTTATAATATCAACTGCTTAAGGTCATTGCTTATGAAACATAATGGATAGAGACAAAAGGGGTACAGAACCTGAAAATCCATTAGAAATTTATTTACAAAAATCTTGAGTTTGCTTGAAGATTATATAGGGTGGGAGGAAGGTTCATGCCGTTCCCCTACCCTTCTTCTCTTTTTGCTGCTACTAATTAAGCTTATGAGCGTCGATCAGCTGCTTAATGCTCTAAAAGTTATGTATTTCTCCACGAAATTGTTAGCAAAATAACACAAGTTTAGTTTCTAAAACCTGACTTAAAATTAAGGTTAATTTTAGGTAAATTAAAATACATATCCAATACACTACTGAGTTGGATGATATATTACAAAGGGTTTAATTGGAGATTCAAGTTGGCGACTGAAGAAAGTCGTCACTGGCAAGTTACTGGCTAGTTGCATGGTCCTTTCCTTTAACTCTGAAATCAATTACATTAGAATTCTTATGTGCAGAGAATTCAAGATTGAGATTGCCAAGAAGGCCATTGTCACCGATGAAATGGTCAGTGATATCATATGGCCCATTACTGATTAAGAGAAGTGTCCATAAGGAATGGGATAATTAATTATCGATTTGAAATTGGTAGTTTTTTCATATGATGCAGTACTGGGAGGCATAATTAATTGAAATATTAAGGTCATGGTCACAAAGGTCACTGATTATATGTGTCATCGATTGCTNCGATTGCTAAGCATAGTCGTAGCATGTACATGATATAGAAATCACTAATACCAATGTCACATATTGTCATCACGGGGAGGCTTATATAACCTAACCTTAATATGGCGACTAGTGGTCACCGGAAGTACATTTCACTGGTCACAGAGGTCAACATTTGTTTAGTGATAAGTATAGTCGATAGTTGTAACATGGTTGTGTAGGTTATTAAAATTAATTTAGAACTTGATAGTCATAGTAGGAGCGGTTTTGGATGAGTGTTCGGTTGGGTGGGTGAGCATAAAGGAGAAGTTTGAGGACTTAAGTTTGAGTTTTGAGGTATCGGCGCAAAGGGTTCGGCTCAGGGTGGGTGAAAGAGAGTTTTTTGTCATATCGGTTTAACCAAGAGAATTCGGGGGGAAACACCTCTCCTACACTCTACTAACATAATTGGAAAACTAAATTAGCAATAGCTTTCTAGCAGCAAAACGTTACACGTACAAAAATTCCGATCGTCTTGAGTGATGCCTCATTTTCGCTACAAGTCAACAAAGATTTGATATTTCCAAAATCACTATATAATAATTGTGGAACGCAACAGCTTGTCATCACAAGACAAAAATTTGTGACCGCCCAAACACTTTCCCTATTTTCAAAAATGGCTAATTTACTTTAATTGATTCGGTATGAGTGTAGTGTAACTTTTTATTTTTTTCAGAAAATTACATTTCGAGATACATATAAGGTAGTGCATTGACTTAAGAGAAACATGCATTATAAGAAACAATACGTATGCCAAATTTATCTGTTCGGAATTTGACGCGAAGTTTCAAATTAATGCTTCTATGGCATTGAAAGTTTTCTGGTACCTAACAATCCTTTGGTTTGTTTTGTCCAGTACAGCAATGGAATAATTTTCAGCATCTTTAACTGCACAAGAGTTTTACTGAAAAAATGGTTTGGCTGGGTTTATTCGCCTTAATATGTTTATTGCAAACAAAACTATTTTTCAGAGTTTTGGAAAGCGCCTTAATTAACGTAAGTTTGGACGCATTATGTTGAAAAACTTGTCTAGCAGCGAATCCTAGAGCTATGTCAGATTGCGTCAAATACTGACAAATTCAGTAGGGACTAAACCAAAGCTTTAAGCTTGCAAAACACTTAAGCGTGTAGGCTCTAAAATGCGAGCTACTAACTACGTATTTTTCTCAGCCCCACTAAAACTAGAAGCAGTACAACACAAAGAGGCCGGTAAAAGGACCCAAAGTATCAAAACTGTACACGTTGATATTCAAATGCTAACAGGAGTGATCTTAACATTATGCCACCAAAGCATGTTGGTTCTATGCCACTAACTTAACAATGCTCAGAAGCAACATGCAATTTATTTTGCATTTTCTAATGCTGTATTGCCGACGTACTTTGGAACACAACACAACTCGCAGACTCTTTTCTGCAAATAATAAAGTTTTCCTGAGTTGTGTCAAATAGTGACGAAATAAAAATGTACTCAGAAAAAATTTCTAAAACAAGCGTTGCAATTGAAACACAAGTTTCCTTAATTCCTGCTCAAAATTGAGTGCTAACACGGATAGGCTGGTCAAGTGGCCAAATATATGCAGCAGACTCTGAAATGTGTAAATAAATAGTTTACACATCTTACCAAGAGCATTGAATTTTTTTATTCGCGCAACATTCATTTTCAGCTCAAAGTGACCTCGATGGTTATGCCAAAATGGAAGGCAGATCATAAGGCATTGCATATTTACATAAGCTAGTTGACCCTATGTGTTACTGTATTCAATTTCAGTGATTGGCTAGATTAGTGGGTGTGTAGTATCGGTCGATTACACCGAATCCTTTGTCAAGTAATTCACTTCGATTTATTACATAGTTGCTGCAACTTGCTTGCTAGCATGAACCATTGGATAGAATGCAAAACAAAAAAATGCATGTTCAAGTACATAGTGTTCTGTAACTTGCAAAACAATAACTCAAACTCTGTTGCCCGTCTAGCACATTGTAGATGCTTGGCCAGTACTTCGCCAAACTCAGGATTACAACATTTTTTTTTCACATGCGCATACTATTCTCAAGAATTTTTTCCCTACTTCGGTAAAACAGAGATAAAACTGTTTTTCGTCTGCAAAATGCTGAAATTTTGCGTCATATTTCCTTAAATTTGAGCAACAAGCTGCGTCATATTCCCTTAAATTTGAGCAGCAAAACTGCGTCAGCTCCTACAATTCCCATTTGCTAATGCGCTTAAGTTTCAAAGCTTTCTGCCCTAACGCAAAAAGAACATAAAACAGATTTTCAGCGCTCCACTATGTTCTAGTTTACAACGCTACTTCAAACAAATATTTACTACTGTTCAAGTCTAATTAAAAGTAAGGAGAAGGAAATGGCCGTTTTTTACCTCCTGCTCATTGCACTTGTTGTCAATTTGGTCTTGGCTAACGAAAGAAAGGTAAGATTCATTTGCTGATTTATGAGTCGGAAATACAGTTGTTGAATTACACGAGCCCTAAACAAAGCTAAATTTTGTATAAATGCTTTACCAACATTATTATACCTCACCTCAAGGACATAGCGTTTGCCTTATGTGTAACATTTATTTATTTTCTTACAACTATCTTTTGCAAACATATAATTTAGCAAACATAATAATCAACAAAATGTAAATTTTTTACTGAAATTTTTTTTCCTCCAGTAATTCCTTTAAAATAATCCATAAACTATATTTTATTTTTTTTTCAGAAAGTTATCAAAGTCAGCTACAATGATAGCCTCTACTACGGATACTGTAGATACCATGAAGAGTATACTTCCTACCTAATCATTGACGAGATCGGCGAAGAAGATAATGCTAGACCAAAAATGTACAAAGATACGCCAATCGGTGACAGTATGGACACACTTTTGCCGCTAGACGCACTCAAATTTGCCGATAAAAATAAGTTTCACCCTTTTGATTTCGTCGATGTCGGCAACGTAACTCAAACGGAAACGTACAGCCCAGAGAGTGTTAGCAATTGGTGCCTTTATCACACAAATAACTTTGAATACACAGACGTCGGCTTTTACACTGCTACACCTGAGGTATTTATTTTAGTTTATTAGTAAAATACGTTGTTTGTCGCTGAACTTTTTACTTTGCACCAAAAACAACCCACTGTTATGTGAGAATATTTTGACGTGATAGTACTACTTTGGCTAAATTTTAACAAATTTTTATAAATTTAGGCAACTCGTGTTGTGTTCTCGGTATTTTCAGTGAACGGTATAGAATCCCAAGGAATTAAAGCAACTCTATTTACTCACAAAAAAGAAAGGTCTATGCTGTAAGTATGCTTTTTAATTTCTTTAAGCTGTTAAACTTCCAATCGTGTTTTATGTTAAAGTTTTTTTAACTATAAAAAAAACTAATTGTATTTAAGGTTGGAGTTTGGAAATGAAGTAGAGCTGAGAGTCAATAAAAACGATTTGATAGACTCCCAACAAAAATATATCTTATTTGTACACGATGATGTAGAGGAAACTGACAAACAAAAGTGGATCTGGCGTCGTATGGCTATTTGGTACACACATGTAGGACCGAGACTTGTAGGAAAAGTGCTATCAAAACAGGTTGGTAAATTACGACTAATATTTCAAAGTAGCCCAAAAAGCTCCACCGTAAGACAAAAGTAACTTTAATAGCAAAAGCCCTTCAAGTTTCTACGTTATGGCAACTTTTGTTGATGTTTACGTATTTAAAGAAACAAAATTATGTGAAAGTTTAAAAAAATATAGTAGAACTGTTGTGTTCAAGCAAGTTATTGCCTAGACGTTGTCACCAATAGGCAGCATTGGTGGATTAGTGAGAATTACAAACAAATGTGGTTGAGTAGTGCTGAACATAACTCACTACAAAATGATTTTTAATATCATAGTAATTGTACTCCACACAAATTATTTACCGGTTAAACGTTCCCTACATATTCACTAGTATTCCCTGTATTTTAACATGCAATTGAAAATAAATGTCAAAAATTACAATAATTAGGTGCTGTTTTGGATACAAAAAACGGGCTCTTTCCTTCGATACGTTCTACAAGCCACTATAGATGAGATGGATCGGTAAATAGCCACAATTCTACATACAGCAGCTACTAAAACGAGATCCCAAGCAAAGTAGAACTAATCAATTTCTTATAGTTTTCTTTTGCAATTTATTTTAGAAAAATTGCTATTGCTCCTAACGCTAGTGGCAGGAAGTTCGACACTAGGCATCAAACCTTGTCTGACCGTACGACGGATACTTGGAAGGATATGCTTCGAAATAGAGAGGCTACGGACCAATTTGGAATATGTCGGCAAGTTGAGGACTTTAACGAACAAGAAAATCAACTAATAATAGACAAACGCAAAAACAATGATGGTAGACCTGCGATACTTATTCCAGAGCTGTCCGTCCCATTTACGGAAAAGTCTTGGTTTCCACTTTCTTTGGAGAACACAAATGTCGATGCTTGCTATCAACTTTTGTATCAAGCATATCATGACATCGATGTAATTGTTAAATTCCAAAACCTTGTTCTACCGGAATAAAAGAGACAATCAAGATGTCATTCCATCCTATATATATAAAAAACATTTATTAAAGTGTACTCTAGATACTAAGGCAAATATAGAAACTGTAAACGTTCAAATATTTGTCATTGTTTGAACTAAAGTTAATAAATAAATCTCGGAGATATATATTTATGTCATATATATATAAAGTATTTTTTTACTTTTTGATTAAACTTAACGTGTACTGGTAAAGGCCGAAATTGTGGCTAACATGAGCCGTTGTGAGCGTATCCAGGCCAATTGGCACCGTAGCAATATACAAAGTTAAGTTGATACAAAGCATGTAGATTGTTTTATTAATTTTAGCGACACCCTCTTCTTCCAATCTTTGAAGCTTTTTCAGCTTTCCATGGATTTTTTTTTTCAGATTAACGCAGGGTTTACCACAAGAGGGTTTATTATGTACTAGCAAAATCCCGGAAAATCTAATTTTCCGTACCCGTGTATGATAAACTGTATGTTTTAAAGTGCACTTGAGTTTTAGAATGCAATTGTAGTTTTGAAGTGCAATAGCAATTGCAAAACATGGATGCATGGATGTACAGAAAAGGATAAAAAAAAAGAGAATTACTTTTGAGAATATTTCGTGATTATTAACATACGCGTCTACAATCGTTTTTGACGTGTTAAACTCCATAAGGATTTTAAAAGATTTAACAAATATAACAAAACAAATTTATTTTAAATTTGTTTAAATTTATAAATTTTCTAAATTTCAAAAAAAAATTTAATTTTAATTTTTTTAAAAATTTAACAG
The DNA here is from genome assembly GCA_021029175.1 of Bilobella aurantiaca. Taxonomy (NCBI): domain Eukaryota; kingdom Metazoa; phylum Arthropoda; class Collembola; order Poduromorpha; family Neanuridae; genus Bilobella; species Bilobella aurantiaca. The sequence goes on from VYYI01003757.1 coordinate 10,004, forward strand.
TTTTGGTATATTTGCAACAAATTACACAATGCTTGGTATCGTCATTTATTTGTTTTCTTTGTTTGTAAACATAGCACTAACAGGGATAGGCCCACCTGACGAACTAGAACAAGCAGCATATATTGCCGAAACTACAATTAAAAAAAACAGCCTGCCAAAATTAAGTGATGACTTACCGTACAAGGACAAAGAACTTTTTGAAACAGCCGCCGCTACCATTAAGGTATGCAATAAAAAAAATTGATATTTTCTTAGTTAGTTGGGCTAGGTTGGCCCATTTTTTTTTTACATAGTTGATAGTTGCAAAGATTGCTGAAAAAAACCGTAAGTGGCAAAATTTGAAATCAGACTTGTTAGAGTTTTTGTCTTGAGGTATTCATCAAGGCAACATTGATTAATACGTGCGGTAATTACTTTGGGCAACAGATCCTAACACTCGACGACATGCCTCTTCCAATAGTAGTAATGACAACAACGTAAGAAATGCAATAGATTTTTTTCAGCATTTTGCATAGAAGAGAATATATCTTAAAAGGCGCCGTAGGACGATTTAAGCAACATCCACCAAAGAATTTGTCTTATTTTGTTTGATAGGCCAAATGGAGCTCTGTTGTCGAGCGTGCGAACAATTTTACTCTAAAACTTCAAAAGTTAAAATGCTAAAAATTAAAAAATTTTATAGAATTTTCTCTTGTGTTTTTTTCTCCAACTAGAATCTGACGGTGTCTGTTGAAGAAGTTGGGCTTATTTTTGTGGACGTTCAGAATGACTTTTGTGACCATTCGACAGATCCCAATAAAAATTATAAGCCGTCCTTAGCAGTCCCTGGAGCAAAAAAAGCTATAGAGGTTATGAACGCAGTTCGAGATGCCGCGAATTTCAAAAGCATAGACACCGATAGTGTACTGAAGTCTGAAAGCAAATTTGCCGTAATTTACAGGAGTGAAGACTACCATGTCGAGGATAGTTACACGTTTGCCTATAGCTCTTATTGGAAAGATCAGAAAGCTATTGTCGGATATATATTTGAAAAAATTGAAACATTTACTCAGTATATTTTCAAGTTGGTCTACGATCATGAGGAGAAGGGAACCAAGCAGATAAAGGAATTGACAAGTGTATCCGAGAATATTTATTTGTGGCCAGTTCACTGCGTCCCTGGTAAACACGGACAGAAGGCCAACATAGATTTGAAAGTAGAAAACACTGACGGACTTATTTTGAAGGACGTGTACAAGCTTCGAGAGAGCTTGACAGCGGTCGTGGACTACAACGTTGGAGAAACTCTTGTAGATGCCTATGGTGATCATGAGCTGATTAACATGGAACGAGACTTGAAAGAAAATTTCCCCAAAGTCAAGACAATTCTCGTCATGGGGTTTGAATTCATGAATTGCATTAAGGCTACTGCCCTGAGTTTAGCAAAAATTTCAGAACGTTATACAGTGGGATCATTAATGATTGCGCTAAAATCAGCGCCACCTGGAGTGTGTCCGGCAAATCTGTCTCATTTTGCATTTAAGCGGGAGTGGTGCGCGGCAACTAACATT
>VYYI01003758.1:0-11552 GCA_021029175.1 Bilobella aurantiaca
TCAACTATGAAGGCGGAAAAATATGAAGGTTCTGTTCCTGATCTTGATCTGAATGCAAATCAGCCTGTGTATGAGCCACGGATGGAGACATTCGGCTGTGTGTGTGTGTGTGTGTGTGTGTGTGTGTGTGTGTGTGTGTGTGTGTGTGTGTGTGTGTGTGTGTGTGTGGGAAGTGTGAGGAATATTCTGGGTTAAAGGGTGGAGGGGAAGAACTTATAGGAAATTCAGGCGGCGGGCGGTTCAAGTAAGTCCCAGCTGAGAAAATTTCCGCCTCCCTCTCACAACCCCTCACATAGTTTTTCGATCAATCCATCTTGGGATTGTTATCCATACAAATGTAAAATACTCCCGGGTGACATGAGCATTTTCTCCATTTTATCCTCCCCGCCGCCTCCTTTTTCCCCTTTAGTTTTTTTTTTCAATGGTCGCACCCTCCTACTACTACACACTCCAGCCTTCTCCCCGCCATTGTCAGCCGGCATGGGGGAAATACCCCGAATTTGTCAACTTGTCCAAAACATCCACACAGAGACACAGAGTCTGAAGTGCACACATACCACATACACGCATGCACAAGTTGATTGTCCACATAAACACATGGGCATACATATTTTCCGGGGCCATATGCACACTCGTGCATATATACGATACGTGCCCATGTACACACACGCTGGCCTGTCCTGTGAGTGTCCATATACTCACATATGTTTCCAAACACACACACACACACACACATATGTCAAGCACACGTATGTATATAATATATATACGTACGCATCCTGAGTGAGTCCCCACACATCCACGTAGTGTATGCTCAACTCCCTCCCGCCGCCCGTAACAATCGAATAAATTATCCTTGTTTATTTTGAAAAGACCGCCACTCGTTTGAGGAAGGCGATATGGGGAAGCGGCGGAAACTGAGTTACTCCAAATTCAGTTCCGGATCCAATTTAAACAGGAATGAGATACAGAGGAACACGCTTCCGCCACGCCAAACTTTCCCATTCACAGTGTATCCGAGCCACATCCACAGTGTACATGGTATCGAGTATGACTGCGAGAGTATCCTCATGCTATACCTAAAACTTCCTTCCGCTTCCGCCGCCGCCGCCGCCGCCGCTCCGTTCCCCCGTGTCGTGTCCCCCTTGGTCCCGCGTCAGATTCCCCATTCATGAGAAGTGTAAGCTTATAAACTGCTGCCGGTGTTGTGTACACACTTTTCCCCAGGGTGGACCTCTCATGCCACCGACCCCCCCCCCCACCCCCCCCCCCCCAAATATGGCAGCCACGTCCGTAGTGTACAGCGAGAGCTGATCCATTCCTTTACATGGTGAACCTCCATGGTGAGGGGACAATAATGGAGACACGCCAGTGTGGAGGAGATTCCCTCGACGGTGGTTGGTGGACGTGTTGGTGGGACTGACGGGCGGAGTGGGAGTCGGCGGGAAGGGAAATGGACCCTCATAACCTCCCAACTATAATGAAACCGGCTACAATGATCCACCGAAGTGGGGAGCGGGCTCATCGGGAGAGAGGGCAATAATGTGGCTACGCTTCAGGAGGTTAATGTCCAACTTCCGCTCCATTTCATCCCACCCGCCGGATTACCATGTGAGGGCGCGGCGGTGGGGCGACTGCTCCGGCAGGGACGGGGAGCGGACGACGAGCTAATTCCACCGTCCGTATACTGCCGTGGGTGTAACCCTGGGTGCGGGTGGGAAAATTAACCCGGGAAGTCCTGCGAGTGAGGCGGGACGATTACTTGTGTGTGTGCGTGTGTGTGTGTTTGTGTGTGTGTGTGTGTGTTTGTGTGTGTGTGTGTGTGTGTGTTTGTGTGTGCGTATACATATAAATACTCAACCTAATCTTCCGGGCTCAGTCAGTTCCGTGGGAAGAGTGTGGCTGGTGTCTGGAAGTTAAGACTTGTTTCCCTCCAGCTTGGTTTTTATGTACTTTCTCCCTTTTATACACAAACGCACACACACACACACACACACATACACATACATACACAACCCGCACAGGTATTATGGATCGAGTCCCGGGAGAAGCTCGTAATACGATCAAAAAATAAGTCCAAATATATCCCCACAGATCCCCGGCCCACCCATTCAATCCAGTCGCGGGAGAAGTCCCGCTTAAGAGCCTCCCGTTCACCCGCTCGTACGGATGGAATTAAGAGCCGTGTGTATAGTTAATACCTTACGGAGCCCGACCTACTTGTCCACCTTTTCACAATGTATATATAGTGTATACGGGTTGCGGGGGGAAAGATCCTCAAGTTTCGCCGGATTCTGTCTGTCTAAATACAGGCGGAACATTGGGGCTAGGAGCCTCCGGGGTCGTCCATGTCATGGCACTATGGTTTGGATCTTATACATGTATGTACTTCTACCACTAGTGCGGCTACACATGTAGTTACGGCCAAGTTGGTGACTGGGAGCAGGAGCTCAAAGTTGTGAAAAGCCCGGGGGAGTTTGAGAGTATATTAGAGCCTTTGAGGGGGAGGAGCGATGAGTACTCCCACGTGCGGGACTCTCTCACTCACTCAGTCAGTCAGTCAGTTCTATGTGGCTAATGAGCGGAGGAGTTTCTTTTCCATGGAGAGAAAGTTTTGGGGTGGGTGTACTTCAGTACTTCTCTGGTTCCTAGGCTCGTGTATCTAGTGCCTTTCCAGCGGGGAATTCAAATGTCAGGGGGTATGTGCGCTGAGGTCAAGTGGATGAGAGAGAGAGAGAGTTGGACGGGCTTAAGTGCGGAGTGATGTCCCATGTTGGCCGGACAGGCGTGTGCGGGGAGTGGAGCCACATAAATCCTTCACCAGAGCCTCATTGTCCCCAGGAACTAAATGAGGGTGGGAGCTTTTATTGTTTCCAACGTGGATTAATTACTAATTACAAGGAACCTCGCTGTTGCGGTCCCTCATAAATTTCCACAGTCACTTCATCGCTTCCACATACGTACACAAATGCACACACATGCACACACACACACACACACACACACACACACACACACACAAACACGCACACACATAAGGGATCGCTTACTAGCACGCACACAGGCGCGATACACATGCACACGCACATAAGTTCACACGTACACACATGCTCACACATGTGCTCACACACACAAGGCCACACGCACACACACATTCACACGTGCGCGCACACGTAAGGCCACACGTACACACACGCTCACAAATGTGCGCACACACATAAGGCCACACATACACACACAAACTCACACATGTGCGCACACACATAAGGTCACACGTACACACACTAGCACAAGTTCACACATGCGCACACACATAAGGTCACACGTACACACACTAGCACAAGTTCACACATGCGCACACACATAAGGTCACACGTAAATGAGTTCACACATACACATAGACTCCTAAGCTCACACATTGTACACAAGTATAAAAATGTATCCAAATGCACACACACACAGCCTCACAAGTGTACATATGCAAATACGTAAATTTAACTCGCAATAATACACACGTACACACACACACACACACACATGTATACACGTATGAACACGTGTACAAACACAGTTGCCCCCGCAAACTCACGTATAAAAACATGTATTTACACACAAACAAGCACACACAGCAGATATTACCCATGCTCCACACATGCACCAACACGTACAGCAATACATCCATATGCATCCCAAGGTAAACACTCGGGCAGCTTTCTATGTAAACATATGCAGAGTTACAAATGTTACACAACACTCTCCCCTGACTCTCCATCCAACATGCAAACAAATAACACACAAACACACACCCGCACACTTTCATCCTGAAACCCATAGTTACAAACGTACAAACACCCCCATCAGTGACACACGTCCACAACGGCACAACTACCAATTATTTCTCCACCACGAACCTATGTTCATGAGCAAACTCTCTCCAGATTGGGTTCCACCCCAATAACTCACACCCCCTGCGCCCACCCCTCTCCACCATTATTAATTGGATATTAGCCCCCGCTTCCACACTCTGTATTCCTCCTCCAGCCAGCCAGCCAACTTTTAGACACATAGTGACAAGGCTCACTCATTGCAGATTCCTACCCCGACGGGAGCAGAGCATATAATCTCCTCAAATTTGTTTACGGTTCGTTCAAGGTGTGATAAACCCACAGAGGATTCTCCTCGTAGCAAATCAGTTGGAGACAGGATGAGGAGCGTTTATGGGTATCAACGGATGACGTGAGCATGTCTCGAGCCCATGAGTTCCTTGCACAAACAGACAGCAGTCCGTATCACTCTGAAGGGTTCCCCATCCGCTCCATGGGCAAAAGTTGGCCGTGCCAGAGTTAAATTGGAAAAGTTTCCCCACCTAGTTCAGCTACCACAAGGGGCTCTCGGGCTGCTGCTGCTGCTACTACTGCTGCTGCTACTGCTCAAATGGAGCTTGTCCTTATCCCGCCGAAGAGTCCTCAACAATTTACTCTCCCTGCCACGGGTGTGCGTGTGTGTGTGTGTGTGTGTGTGTGTGTGTGGCACAAGTTAAATGCCATATGTGCTCACATGCATACGAAGTATTATGTGAAACTGATAGTCCTCTGACGCCAATATGTTCTGGACCACCTATCATATAGCCTGTAATTCCTGTTTGGCCCCAGGTCTGACTGAGAGTCATCTAATTAGCTACCACTCCAATGTGTAGTCCAGAGCTGGAGCTACCCTTGCATCCCATTTATTCTCCCATTGTAGGCCTTACTTTACAGCTCGTGCAAGTTTACTGATCCATGGCCAAGCCTTGTTGACTTGAAAAGTCATTCTCTATTTCAGCCAGAAATCTCAAAACATTTCAGCCAAAAATGCCAAAACATTTCAGCCCAAAATCCCAAAACATTTCACCCCACCCCCAGTTTTCAACCGTGCATTTCCAACAATGATCCCCACGTTTCGTACATGGTCAGGATACGCCATAAGTCCGGCACAGATTAGCAAATGCCCAGCGGAGTCCTCAGTTGGGTCATCCACAGTGGTGGTCACGACGCACCTTAATTTCTTTGCTCATCCTCCTCCGCCCCGCTAATGACATCAGGCTCGCTCCGTCGCCTCAGGAAAAAGTTTCCCACCAAAGTTCCACACACAGTTTTTCTCCTCCCACACTTCAAGCCGCGCCTCAACCACACGGAGCTACCCCCGTATAACCAGACTTTCTCCCACTTTCTCCACCAGAAATCAGGTTACCATAGGAACCAACCCGTGACCAAGTCTTCCCATATGATCCACAGCGTTCAAATTTTGGCCATTTCCCCCGTTTCTGAGAGCCCGGAAGGTTTCCACGGAAACCCTGGAGAATCCGATTTCACTGTCCAGAAACGATCCAGAAATTATTGGAACCCACGCTAACATGGCAACGAAACTAATAAATTGGGTCTCAAAAACCACCTCATAAATGCGCAGCTCGTTGCCATGGCAACATTTTTTTCCCGACTGAAACACTAACAATCTCGGCATCTCCATGGACTACCAAAAAAAATTGGGGACAGAATGCCAGATTGAACTATGGGACCCTGTGGAAAGTTGTCTCGTTGATACTGATACAGTCTGGAGAGGAGTTTTGGGCCCACTCGTCGTGAAGCCTCGTTAAAAATTAATACGAATCCGCCCACGCCAAGTCGTAGTTGTTGCTGTTGTCGTCGTCGCGGTAAAACCTGGGATCAGAACGAATTACGAGTGAGATAGAGTGAGAGAGAAAGAGAGAGAGAGAGGGAAAGACGGGAAGTATATGAACTCTTGAGTTGATGGGCTGGGAAGTTGAGAATCTCTTCAAGATGATAAGGATGATAAGACGATGGGAGGATGAGGAGGGAGAGAATGCGGAGTAAATATTTGCGGCGTTTAGGCAAAGGAGAAAGTCGGATTACATGGACAAACTTCTTCTCCTAGTTCTCTCTCTCTCTCTCTCTCTTAGCAGGGTACATCTCTGCCTCCTGCCCACAACAAGCCCTTCATGTAGTACTACTACGCACCCACTCGCCACGCTTTGTCAGGTAGAGTAAATATACAAAGAGACATTTTGAGCCGCAGCCTCTCACATAGTCTCACGTCTACTGGTAGACTAATAGTAGCGACCACTAGGGCCAGTGCGATGCTAGCCCGCCCGCCCGTTCCACCCGTCGAGTTAGCTCTTTATGTATGTGTGTAATGGGGAAACGAGATTATGGCGTAAAAATAGGTTGGAATGCCATGATGCGTGTGGTTTCTGAGGAGGTGTGTCTGTGTGTGCGTGTCCAATGTGTGTGTATGTGTGTGCTAGTGGATGTGTGTGGGTGTGTGGATGTGAGTGGGTTTCTGTGGAGAAAGGAGGGGAAAGTGGCTGTGTTATAATAAATGAGAAAGTAAAAGTGACTGTTATTTCAACTTTCACCACAGGACTAACCGCGAGACGTTAGGTGTATGAAAGTTGGCAGAAAATGGCAGGAGAGTAGACGAGCGGGTAGAGTGTGTGTGTATGTGTGTGTGTGTGTCTGTGTGTGTGTGTGTCTGTGTGTGTGTGTATGTGTAAGTGTGTGTTTGTGTGTGTGGGGAAAGCATGCAGTACATGCATGAGCTTGTCTCGTTCCGTTTTCCAAACTTTCTCCGAATCTCTCTCTCTCTCTCACACAGTATGAAAAGGCTTTCTCTCACTTTCCCTTTGAGGATTTTCTATGCAAATACTCACAGTAGAGTTTGAGATAACACACGGCATTCAATTCACACAGGCGTGCACATACACACATACATGTGTACATACACATATACATACACACACACACAACCTTTTTCCTCAGCTTCAATTAACAATTCAACATGACTCACATTTTTCCTACACATACCAAGGGAACACCCCCCACTCCAGTCTTGTTCCCACATCATCCACATCTCTCTCTCTCTCTCTCTTTCGCTCATCTCCTCACTCTCCTCTGTGTCTGTCTTCGTCATCTTCTCTTACTTGCTCTTCTGGCCAACTGAATGCGTCAACAAAGACAAAGGGAATACTCTTCCATTTGCTCTTTTCAACAGGGGAGAAAATACCGACAAGCTCACTCATCCCTCACTCATCCTCCATCTGGCAAAAAGACTTTTATCCCACACACACACACATACAATTTTCAACATGATAAAAACCTACTCAATTTTACGGGGAGAAAGTAAAGACAAACATGATCTGCGGATGAGTTCTGGGATGAGGAAATTATAAAAAGGGAACCTCCGCCTAGCTTCCCGCGCTGTAAATGTTTTGAAACTTACAGGGGAAAAGTGTAGCTGAACTAGGGGACGGGTAGGTCGACTATGCCAAGTAAATTTGTCGTTGGTTTTGTACAGGTGAGGTAAATGGGAAGGAAGGTAGGATTCGAGATCAGTCCATCAAAATTTGGGATGTTTTTTAAAAATGTTGTATGGTTACAAAATTTTAAAATAAATAATTTTCAATATTCATTTTGCTGTGCCAAAACTAATGTGAAAATTAGTTAGCAAAAATTCTAAAACTATTTTTGATTTTTGATTCTGAAAATATATGCGAAAAATTAAAAAAGACTTCTCAATTTGTTTATTCCTAAAATAAATGCGAAAAATTTAAAAAAGGCATCTAATTTTGTTTATTCCTGCAAAAAGCGCTAAAACTTCTTCGAAACTTCAAAAAATCCCGCTAAAACAAATGCAAAAATTTACCCAAATTTCCAACATTATTGAAGCGTAAAATGAATTCCGAAAATAAATACAAATTTTATAACATTTCTTTGTCCGCCTAAAACAATTGTGGACAAATATAAAAAAATTCTCAAATTTTTTCAAATCTCAAAAATTTCGCTAAAAATAAATAAAATTGCATAAAAAGACACAAAAAATAAAATTTAAAGTACAAAAAATCGTCAAAATCAACAACAAAAATACAAAAATGCTTAAAAACAAAAGAATTTTAAATGTTTGCCAAATTCGTTGGCATTTAAAAAAACTAAAGAAATATGCCAACGCCACTTAAAATTTCAACTGAAATACTTTTAATAAAAGCAACAGCTATTTTATTCATAACATTTTAATAGCCAAATTTGAAAGCAAACCACACACAGGATATTGCAATCAGGCTTCAAGCTTGTGCTCGATAGAACTCTTGAAAAATATTTACCCGCCGTGCTGATGTGCATCACCCCAGGTTTTTTCTTGACTTTCCCTATTTTGGCGGCGGCGTGGGTGAGATTGTAGGGTGAAATTTTTCGGGGCAAACCGACAGAGGAAATTGAGAACACGGGATTGAAGAAAGTTTCCACGGTCACAGGCTCATGTACAGCAGAAGCCGCAATGCACAGAGTACGTTACTTTTTCCCTCCCTACTTACATATATACATGTACGTATGTAGTATTCAACCACTTTCAGAGCACCACCAAACTCATGCGTTAACTCTGAGGATTTTCAAGATCAGAGCTTCTACAAATTGCTTTTCCAGGTACACGACAAGCCATAGAGTTTCAGTTTTTCCTTTCCTGAGTCACAAAATCATGACTCAAAGCGGAGTACGAACTTGACACAGCCTCAATTACAACACACGTGTGTAGAAGTAGAAAATCGGATTATTACTATTATTACTGATTCTACTACAACTACTAGTATATTATGATTATTATTTTTATTTTTATTGCTGAGAGTGCGGGACGCTCGGAGACTCACTGACTCTGAGAACCTTCCAGGAGGAAGAGTAGGTCAGTTCTGAGGGGGTACACCCAGGCGCGGAGCTCTTCTTAACTAGCTCAATGACGGCACACTGACAGCCACTCAGTTCCAACTCCCCTATTTGGCTCACACGGTAAGAGCGAGCGAGAGGGAGAGATAGAGCGAGCGACGACTACTTCACCACACACACACACACACATTTCCACCGTTCCTTCTCGTATGTGGCAGAGAGGCTGTGAGAGTGAGTAGCGGATGAAATGGACACAGTTCCACACTCTCTGCGCCGCCGCCGACCTTTCACATGCTAGACTCCATAAGCTCCGTCCAGAGAGCCTAACTACCTCTCTCTCAGTGTGTGAGAGTCCGTGTAGACTCCTCGCAGTCTCAATGTCAAATCCTATTCCCTCTACTAATAGCCCCTATTATTGGGCGAGGTGAAAACTACACAAACACGTTTATTTATATACTCTCAAGTTGAAACGCTCAAATTTACCACCGGGTATATTTCACAGTTATTATGATTATTATTATTATTGTATGATGACTCGCTGATCAGAAATTGCTTCCTCTCCCCTGCCAGGCTATCAAAAGGGAAGCGCGTGGGCAAGGGGCATAACTCCCACACGGGTGCCCTGGTCTGGCGGGCTATATTATGAGTGCGGGTTTGGGGGTGACAGTTTGGGTCACCTCTCAACCCCCCACCAATTATGAGCCCGGACATACATACGCCAGCCACACATTCAACTCCGAATTGGACGAATGAGAAGCCGTGGGTAGCTAATGTATGTGTACAATTCACACAATCAAACTAATAAACACATTTTCACCAAACATACTCGCACACACTTTCACCAAACATACTCGCACACACTGTCACCATACACATACGCACATACTTTCACCAGACACACTCGCACACACTTTCACCATACACATCCGCCCATACTTTCACGATATACACACGTAGGCACTTTCACCCCAAACACTCGCACATGCTTTCACCATACACATACGCACATGCTTTCACAATACACATTCGCACACGCTTTCACCACACACACTCGCACACACTTTCACCACACACACTCGCACACACTTTCACCACACACACTCGCAAACACTTTCAACATAAACATCCGCGCATACTTTCACGATATACACACGTAGGCACTTTCACCCCAAAAACTCGCACACACTTTCACCATACACATCCGCCCACACTTACACGATATACTCACGTACGCAATTTCACCACACACATTCTCAAACACTTTCACCGTACACATAAACACACTTTCACCATGCACATACACATTTTCTCCATGCACTTTCGCCACACACATACGCACACACTTTCACCATATAGACACGCAGACACTTTCACCACAAACATACACGTTCACCACACATATGTATCCAATTTCACTACACACATCCACACACACTTTCACCACACACACATGTATCCACTTTCGCTACATACATGAACGCACACACACACAGACTTTCACCACAGAGAAGTAGCCTCTCCCGCAAATTAGGACGAAGGGAGATAAATCCAATTAATCAGACTACCCCCTCCCACATATAGAATTTAGCCAGAGCATTGAGTCCGGAACAAAGGGGTCCTCCGCGGGGTTAAGATACAACAGATAGATTTGACGTGGTTGTGGACTAGAGCTCGCACAGCCTTGTCCGAACGTGCGGAACGTCAAAGTGAGAATGAGTGTTATACAGACGTTACACACATTATCTCTCGCCCTTTGTCCCTTCCCATAGACGACAGTCGTGCTGCTGGATGACCATAGGAAGAACATGAATCGATTCAAAATTCAGTCGGGGTGGTTTCATTTTAAAATTCCCCCCGATCACCAACGCTCATGGTCCACTGGACGCCAAAGACGAACTAATGATGGGAATATGTGTGTGTGTGTCTTTGTGCGACCCGGCTCTAATCTGAAGACCGAAGGCGAGGGAGAGAGGATATCAAAGGAAGCGCGTGACCCCGCTATGGCTCCATTCCACCACATGGTGAGAATCTGCTCTGCGAGTGGAAACACATTCGGTGACACAGGCACGGTCACATTCTACCCATGGCTTCCCCCATATGAAACTCAATGGCTACATGCGTAGGATGGACAGCGGCACGCCATAGCCTGTAGATTTGAGCACTACAACGCATAATAGTACTCTCAAGTTATAAAACTTGGTTAGAAGTGGCTCATCTACCATATCCTTTTCCTCCTCCGTCTCAAGTCGTCCCTTCATCCTTTCATTGAGACGGCGAGGATGATGGGGACGCGCGGAGGAGAGAGCGCGTAGGAGAAGAAACCAAGGAGGGCTTAATGAGAAATTCAATATGTTTCACACAGAGGAGTGTGAGGAGGAAGAGATGGGGAAAAATGTGAGAAAACTGGCCGAGTGTACTACTGACTACAGCTACTACTGTACATGTATATACTAGGACAAAATGACTGTGCGAGGACCTCCTCGGAAGAGGACTCCTACGTGTGTCTATGCGTGAGTGTGTGTGTGTGTGTGTGACTCCATAATAAACCATGTACAGATTACTGGAGTAGAGTGGTGGGGGCGGGATGTAGTCCTGATGGTGGTGGTGGTAGAGACGAAGAAGAAAAGTTGGCACATTGCTCTCGCCCAACTTCTTCCCCATTTAGACACAGCTAGCCCGGGCATGGCGGAGCACAGAGCAAAAGGGAGGGAGAGACTAGGGCCGGAGCCAAGTGACATGGAGAAAATGTGTATGTGCATGGTGAAAGTGTGTTTATGTGTACGGTGAAAGTGTTTGAGAATGTGTGTGGTGAAATTGCGTACGTGAGTATATCGTGTAAGTGTGGGC
>VYYI01003759.1:0-11552 GCA_021029175.1 Bilobella aurantiaca
TACTAATAAATAATATGTTAACATAAATGATTCTTACATGGTCCATTTTTTGAAAAAAGTGTTTTTTAGAACTATTGCTCCCCTCCCCTTTTGGGGAGGGGAGCAACTTTTGTAGGGGTTACTTTTTATGTTGTCATAGAATGATATCCCTTGACCTTTTACCTCCAAGGGGGTCACTTCCGGTCAAACAAAAACAAACTTGAGCTGGGCCGGAACCTTAGGAACATATCACCGCAAACAGATTTGAGATATGTTCAGTGGTTCCTGAGATACACGTGATAATCAGACAGACAGACAGACAGACAGACAGACATAAATGACAAAAACATACGTAGCTTTCAGCTTCGCTTCCGCTACTAATAACCGCCTTCGATTATTTGGAAATGAGCTTGTTCATGCCGCTGCACGCTGTGTCATTTACTGATTAATTTTTCTAAAAAGAAAAATAGTAAAATAACAATATTGTCACGCCCAAGAAGTCGACAACAACTTGCACGCGACAGTAGGTTAAGTAGTAGTTATTTGCACACATAGTTGCAGACTTGTGTCTGCCCAGTTTTGTCCTTATCAGTTAGTCATGTTAGTCAGTCGTAGAGTTCAGTGGTCTGTTCGACTTTGTCCTTCTGACCACTGCTATAAATAGCAGTGGCCGTCTAGTTAGCCTTGGTCAGTTGTCAGTCGTCAGTCGTCCGTTGTCAGTCGTCCGTTGTCTAGTCCTAGTCATAGATCATTGCAAATAAAAGTTAATTACAACTGCCCTTTCGTCGTTGTTGTTGTCCAACGCTCATTGCCAAGCAAGTTGTCGCGTCGGCTCCGCCAGTTGAGCGCAACACCCACAGCACAGTCGACCCCGCCGAGAGTTCACCGTTGAACAGGAGGTGCCCGTGACAATATTTTGGGCAGATTCACATTTAGTCAACTGGTTCTACAATTTGAAATTTCATAAACTTATCTCAGCTAGATTTAAAACTGGTTGAATTAATTTTTACATGTGTATTTTTTAAAATCGAGTGCAGACAAGTTTTGAAATGTAGCAATCTGCAGTAGTGTTGCGAATGCTCGCAACTTCAAAATATACAATTTACAAAAACTAAAACTATGTTTTCTTTAAACCTTGCAGACACGTTAATCTTTTACCTCACTAGAATAAGGCCTAAGCCTTTTCCTTTGTCCATAGCTTTACCATTGTTTCCCTACCAATTGACCCTTTTACTCTACTCTAAAGGAGTTGGTTTTAACTCCAAAATTTACATGTTTTATTGTTTAAAATTTCGCCTTTCTAAACTACTGTACGGATTACTCGAAAAGAGTTCAATTCTACTCCAACTTTTCTCTATAAATACAGTGACCCTTCGAAGTCTTAAGTGATTCGAATAAACACTTTTAAAAAGGCAGGAACTCTGCTCAATTGTCTAGAGATTCCTCGTTTTCCTTGCCAGTTACGCTGCTGGTAAAATTTTTATTACAATAACGTTAAAGTCAAGGGTCAAATCCTCCTTTTGGCCAAACTGGCTCATCCATTCTCAGTCCACATCTCACACGCACACACATTTCTCACTTGAGTGGTGCCCTGAGCAAGCACCACTCAAATTTCAGGTCCAACAATCTTGGAGGTCACGGCAGTCTTCTTCAATGGTCCTTCGACCCGGAAACCTCACTGGGATCTGGGCTTGTACATCAACGTGAGATTGCCCAGGATTGTTCGAGCCATATTCGAAGCCTCACTGATATTGGTTTGGAGTCCCTCTTCTCCTACCTCATCCTTCGCTCATCACTCTCGTCCCAATAGTGAGTCAAGGTCCTTCCTCCGGCGAAGCCCCTCTACTCACTAAGGGTTTGTGGCGCCAGCTGGTGGGGAGCTCGAAGATTCGGATTTTTTTTCATGTAACGACTTACGCCACCAAACGGTCACCTCGCGGGAAGGAATACTGGGACCAGACGACTCACTGGAGCAGAGTGTTCGGCAACTTTCTTCTTTCCTTCCTTCTCCAACCATGGCAACTTCGTCCATCGCTGCTCAACTGCGCCTTCAAGCCCTCCACAAGAGGCATCTACTCCAGCATCTTGAATGTCTCCAAGCTCACCCGAGCACTCCTCTCAACCTGGCCCAGGTCCAATACCATCTCACTAACGCTAACCTCCTCTGGAAGCACCTCACTTCCAACCATGACGCCATTGTCAATCTCCTTTTCACCACTCGACCCGAGGACGAGATAGCCATCGACGCCCGGTACAAGGAACACAACTCCCTGCGTGACCTCTTCGATACTGTAGTCACTGGATTTCTTTGCCTTCAAGACCTTCTTACCTACTCGACTCCAGTTCCTCCTAAAAACTCTGCCACACCTCGCCTTCTAAATACGAAGCATCAGCCTCGATCTAAATCTCATCTCCTGACGCCGAAGCACCCGCTTCCATGTAACTCTCAATCTCCGACTCCAATGCATCCATCCGAAACGCCACCTGCTCCTCAAATTCAATCCTCTTCGGAAGCATCGGACCAGCTGCCGATTGCTCAGGAAGAGGCATCCATACTCTCAACTCCTGCCTCACTGCCGATGGACACCAATGCTCTTGGCTGTAGTGTGCGCAATCCACCGCACTCCGTCTTCCACTCAAAACTCTCTCCTCCACTCCAACCTTATTTAAAACCAAGACAGTGCAGTACAACCACTGCTCTCAACTCCACTCTTGCCCATGTGGAAGTCCTTCCGTTTTGATGGCTCCCTCTTGCGGACCTCAACGAGCGGACCGCTCCAACATGGCGCCATTCCGATGTCATGACCTCTTGGGGGTCCGGCCCAACGTTCCAGCTGTTCCAGGGACTTAAGGCCTCTCGGTGATCCGGCCCACCATTTGGACCCTCGCGATTCAGCCGATCCAGAGCTCCATGTCCTGTGCATTCAGGTATGGTCTGGGTGTGGTGCTCGTAGTCTTTCGCCATTGCGCTTGTTGCCGAATCGGCCCGGCCTTAGAAAGCCGGACAGTTTTGGGAACATTGCGAATGTTTGCGTTTGCTGCGATACCGCTTCCTAGCCTGCCACCCACACACACATCGTCTCATCACCACATTCGACTACAGCTGATTAGGTTAATTTGATTCTCATTTCAAATTTTGACCTATTTTATTAATTTCGAAATACTAATATTTCAACGCCCCGAGTATGTTGCGAATGCTCGCAACTTCAAAATATACAATTTTACAAAAACTATGTTTCCTTTAAACCTTGCAGACACGTGTAATCTTTTACCTCCCTAGAATAAGACCTAAGCCTTTGCTTTTGTTCTTAGCTTTACCATTGTTTTCCTACCAATTGACCCTTTTACTCTAGTCTAAAGGAGTTGGTTTTAACTCCAAAATTTACATGTTTTATTGTTTAAAATATCGCCTTTCTAAACTACTGTACGGATTACTCGAACAGAGTTCAATTCTAATACAACTTTTCCCTATAAATACTGTGACCCTTTGTAGTGATTCGAATAAACACTTTTAAACAAGCAGGAACTCTGCCCAATTGTCTATAGATTCATCATTTTCCTTGCCAGTTACGCTGCTTGTAGAATTTTTATCACAATAACTTTAAATTCAAGGGTCAAATCCTCCTTTTGGCCTAAGTGGCCCATCCATTCTCTGAAGTCCACATCTCACACGCACACACATTTCTCACTTGAGTGGTGCCCTGAGCAAGCACCACTCAAATTTCAGGTCCAACAATCTTGGAGGTCACGGCAGTCAATCTTCAAGTAGTATGGAGTTGTGGAGCGTTAACACTACAATGCTGAAAATTCTATAATACTAGGAACGACTCGAAAAATTATTAATCACGGAAGAAAACGTCGGGTTACGCTGCCAATTAAATCCTTAAAAATAAGAGCTTTAAGGACGTACAGGGAATGACAGGCAGCTGCAATTTGGATTTGCAGGGTCACAGACATCGGCATATTAGTTACTATTTTCGCTCAACTTTTTTTCACCGCTCAGCCTAGTTTGTCGAAAGATTTTGAAATTTCGAGTTTTTCACGACGACTTCATAAATTTTGATAGAATTTAAGTTTTCGATTAGAACATCAAAATTTCGACCACGTTTATGTATTTACTACGACTTCTTAAATTTCGATAGAATTTAAGTTTTCGATTAGAACATCAAAATTTTGACCACGTTTTTGTATTTACTACGACTTCTTAAATTTCGATAGAATTTAAGTTTTCGATGAGAACAACGAAATTTTGATCATGTTTATGTTTTCGATGAGAACATCGAAATTTTTATCATGGTTTTGTTTTCGATGACAACATCGAAATTTCGATAATGTTTATGTTTTCGATGAGAACGTCGAAATGTCGATCATTTTTATGGTTTCGATAAGAACTTCAAAATTTCAATCACTGGCAGCAAATGATTGTCTTATCCTTGTAATTTTAACGTTCCTTTTTCGCATAAATTTTGTAGTTGAAAAACTGAATAAACCGCAGGATTCACTTGTATATTATATTGAAACAACTTACAAACTTCAACTGTCAGGATTTCGTATTTAAACCTTAAATAAGTATTGACCTTTTGGCAGCTTGATCTACAGATTTACAAAAAGTGTTTAAATGGTAATTTTTGGATAGAAGCGTCCAATTCATTTTTCAAAATGGAAAAACTTTGGTTTATAGGAAGGCTTTGTCTAACTCTAAACGGTACACTTTTTACGACTTCAATTAAAGACTGAATTAAAGCATTTACTTTTTCCATGTTGGAATTTCTTGAAATTAAAAATCTATTAGCCGACTATTGTTAAGTAGCGTATTAGCTACTTTATGGGAATGTTCTGTCGGTCCGTCTGTCCGACTGGTTACGCAATAACTCTCGAACGGGTTAACTTTTTTCAAATTTGTTTTCAGCTATGGGTGGTAGGGGTCAAGGGTAAGGCCAAGTTCGAAGATGGGCCATAGGGGTCATACCCTTCACCCTCATTTTGGCAATCCCCTGAATGACCCCCAAATCCGAAAAATCGGATTTGTCGAATATTTGCTAGTTTTGCATAAAACGAAAAGTTATGATAATTTCAAGCACCAAAGTGACCCTAGACCCTTCATACTTATATCAATGACCCCCCAAAATGATCCTCCATCCGAAAAATCGGATAATTATAATTTTTTTTAGTTTAGCATAATAAGAAATGTTATGATGTTTTCAAGGATCTAAGCGACTCCAGACCATCTCCCGTTTGGGACCTTCATAACTTTTCGTTTAATCTAAAACTAGAGATTGACCTTGAAATGTCATTTTGAGGTCAATAGGTCATTTTGGGGATCAATGGGGGGGGGGGGGTCACAAAAAAGTGTCCTATACACGTGTTGCTCCTTTTTATAAGAGGAACAACTTTTGTAGGGGTCATTCTTCATGTTGTCATAGAATGACATCCCTTGACCTTGCCCTTTGACCCCAAGGGGTCACTTCCGGGCAAAAAAAAAGCAAACTTGAACTGCGCAGTAACCTTAGGAGCATATTACTGCAAACAGATTTGTAATATGTTCAGTGGTTCCTGAGATACACGTGATACTCGGACGGACAGACATAGAGACAGACAGACGGACAGAAATGACGAAAACATAAGTAGCTTTCAGCTTCGCTTCCGCTACTAATAACCAATACGTTCACAACAAACCGAAACTTTAGTTTAAAAAGGTTAAACTAGAAGTAAAATTTGATAAACAGTTAAACATTTTTTTTCGTGATTTTCTACAATCACCTACAGGCATCAGCCTATGGGACTCGAGGGCGCGCTCTAGCCAAAAACTAATTTTTAATTTCGAGCTTCATCAGAAATCAATGGTAGAGTCAGTTAAGTGCTAAGCGAAATATTTTGTTTCAATCATATGTATAAATTTGCAAATATTTTATTTCGTATTTAATTTAAGAATCTATACTACCGTAACCAATAGGTTGAGTTTTCCTAAAAGTTTGTATTTTGAGTTGATCATTGACGTATAAACAATTTAGTCTGGAATTGTAATGCAGAAAATGTATAAGTAATGAGCACAAACATTTTGTTTTTGAAAATTGGAAGCTTACATTAGCGTGAATGGCGAGAATTGGGTCTTCGGCATTACTTTGGATATAAACTTTGATTTTATTATCTAAGACCGTTACATTGCGTCCCGTGCAACTGTTCCAGAACTTATTGCCTGTGATTACGTCACAGTAAGTACCCGACGGTAGTGGTGTCTATTCATTTAAAAATGAGTAAAAACATAGCTTGTAAATGATAAGAATAATTACTGTACACTTTTGAAATCCACCAACAGTAGAGACTTACTTCAATTTCTTCATTCATGTCATAGTCATCATTATTTATTGCAATGAATGCTCGATTTCCTCTTGAAAAGGCTATTTGATTGCTTCCATTGTCCCACCATCCCGTCAAATTGTGTCCGTAAGCCACATTTCGGAATGTAACCATGTTGTATATCTAGTAGTAATATAATTTCACTATTAAAATATTAAAACAGTTGAAACGGAGTACAATGAAGTGGCAAGATCAATATATTATGGCAATTTTATACCACTACGTTATCTTGCTAGTTGACAAAAATTAAGTTTGCCACATAAGAATTCTCGCAACTAGTGTATGACAAATTTGTATTAATAGTCGAATAAAGTATCTCTACGGCAATGTATGTATTATACGAATATTATATTTGAATTTGACAATTGTATGTTAAGTATTCACCTGGCGCCATCTGTGCTCACAGACCCATTCATTTTGACATGTTAAATTTCTGTTCCGAATAACTTTTTGAGTACTAAAGTCATCATGATGTGGAGGGCCGGACTATCAATCAAATCAAGGATCAAGGAGTCAATATTAATTTGTAAATATCTTAATCAAAATAATAATTACGTTCTAATTAATTAATTAGAAGTAGAGTCTCGTAATACCCAGTCAAGAGTCCATTCATATGAAGACATCACTCGGACAACTCCATAAACATTGGCTAATGTGAAGGCTTGAGCGATTTTGTAAAGACGAGATTCTTTGAATGTGATGATACTTGCCCCGCCAGCTCCGTGACCTCTCTGATTATCGTGATTGTCAACAAAAGTCAATGCACTTTGGTCAGGAATGAACTTAATATCATAACCTTAAAATTACAATTAGTCAATTTCGAGTTAACGTTTATGTAAAGCATTTATAAAGTAATTTATAAATTAATAACTAATTAGTATTCGTTTTTCAGCTATTTACCATCCTATTTAGGTTCAGCGCACATAAAACCCTCTCTTTCAACTCAAATTCCAAAAGTTAAATTTTACCAATTATTAATTACAATTAACCATTGGAATTGTTTTTTAGCTATTTTAAAGCCACAGTTAGGTTCGGCGTACATTAGAACCCCCATTTCCACGTAAAACTCAATTCCCAAAAGTTATTGCTCACTAATTGTAATCACAATTAGTAATTGTTTTTGAGTTATTTACTATCATATTTAGGTTCAGCGTCACAAAAAATCTCAAGTTCCACGCAAAACTCAATGCCCAAAACATTATTTTTACTAATTGATAATCGTTTTTTTAGTTTTTTAAGTCATCGTTAGGTTCAGCGTACAATAAAACCCCTAATTCTATGAATAACTCAATTTCGAATTTTTTTTTGTACTAATTGTTAATTACAATTAACTAATTGGTAATTGTTTTTGAGCTAAGGGAACTTAGCTTTTGAATCCCTTTCCCCTCCCTTCCATTCCTTTTCACCTCTTCTTGCGCATGCCTCTCTTCTTGCGCATGCGCCGTGGTGCATAATTACAACTCAATTCACCACTTGCCTTTTATAAATATTAATAATTTCATGTTTCTAACCTAAATTCTGACCAAAGGCACTTAGTATTTTTCCATTCCATTTTCTTAGAGTTTCTCCTAACTCAACACCCCAATTAAACTCGGTGATTCGGCCAATTTTTAAATATTCTTCGTACTTTACAGCTTCGTGACCAAGGTCAATGACCTCTTGAACAATGAACGGTCGCAACCCCGCATCAAATCCATGATCTGTTGACAAGTTGTTCAGTCTTCCTACAATGTTCTCCAAGTGGTCTGGCCACATGTGCTTGGAAGCATCCAAACTACCACAAATATTAAATATTGCGTATATTAAATATTAAGTACTAATTTACTAATTAGTACTAATTAGTTTACTAATTTTGCCTCTATTGAGGGTTACCGAAATCCAGCTACGCCAAAACCGATTAATTTGTTCATGAATTCGACTATTTTTTCAGTAACTGTATCTCTCCCGGGATTCAAATCGCTGAGTTCGTCGGTAGGGCTACTCAAGCGACAATTCCTAACTTGGTCGGGATTTCCGTAGTCTTCGATATTTCCAGAAGAGGTGTAGCAGTTGAAGGGACCGTTGAAGTCGTCAACGGTGTATGGAACGGCGGGGTAGTTTAAATTTACGTAATCGAAAGTGCTTCCGCCCGTTCCCGTTCCGTTGCCGTTAGTGCGATTACCGCCGCACATATGATTAATCACAACATCGACGTAGATACGCACGTTTGCAGCATTGCATCGAGCCACCATTGACTTAAATTCAGTTTCGTTTCCAGACCGAGTTCGATCTAATTTATAGGAAACGGGTTGATAACGCTCAAACCAAGGACGCTCCTTGCCGCTTTCGTTAAATACCCTATTCTCGTTCACAGGAGAAACCTAAGAATTTAGAAAATTATTTTTATTAAAAATTAAATAAAATGTTCTACTTTTAAAGGTGGTACTTTTTTCTGACTTTTTACTTTATTGTAAACCATATTGTAATACGTATCTTTATATGTCTTCAAGGTGTCAATCACTATCGTTATGAATAATATCTACGCTTGAGACAATACTTTTACATTACTGCAATCTTTGGCACTATTAAATTAGTAAATACTATGTTTAAGGCATGCGAAAATTACCAATCAATATTCTTATAATTGTTGGCATTAACTTTATTCTGTTCCAGTAGTTAAGCCACGCCAAATAGTAATTACATTGTAATCCACTGAATGTATGTAACATGAATCCTAAATTTATTTCTTTTATCAAATAAAAAATATACCAAGGTAACCCTCCTTAGATATGTAATTTTAAATTATAACTCAAATGAAATATGCAATGTCACGTGTTATAATACTATAAAACTTTTTGCGTTGGGGCTGTAAACATCTTCGTTTTGATAAATAAAAACAAATTCGTATTAACACCTACGTTGAAAAAATATCTATTGATAATACTCCTAGTTGTAATATAAAGTACTTCAATTGTGTGTTCAATTGTGCTTCTAACCAATGGCAAACATTAGGCAAAATATTACGTCTTTATCAAATCCAAAATGTTATTGACGCATACCTGAACTCCACCGTAGCCATATGGCCCCAGAAACCAATCACATTCGTCTGCAATGTCATTCCACCTCCATTCGAATAAGTGAACCATTGAATAGCGTCCCGGAGCAAAATGGGGTTCCCATTGAGCACTCACAATATTTGCTAATCCGATTAATACAATCAGAAGAAATCTCATTTCTTTTCTCGAAATCAGGCTACAATTGATTAAGCGTTAGGAGGTGAAGTACAGCTTAGAAAAAAGTAAAAACACTTTGTCAATTCTTGCCTTTTAAGCTACAATTGTAACAAACACTTTTGGGCTAAATTGCTTTAATATTTTTTATTCTAAGCCAATCACCAGACCCTGTTTTTGCACAAGCCTCACCTAACTGTTGACGATTCTCAATATAGCTCTCTTATTCAATATTTTAATATTAAGCAGTAGAGTTGACGTGATCATGAATTATGGAAAATCACTGCAAAAATATTTTATTTGTTACATCAATCCTAAATTTTCCGATGGAAAGTTTTACAGGTGCTGTTGTTCAATGATGAAGAACTGGTAAAAAATAACGTTGAAAATATACCATAGTATATTGATTTTTAATTTTAAGAAACGTTAAAACAAATTTCATACAAACCATTTTACAATAACATAGACTTGCGTCGGTTTGTTTACGTGAAAACCCCTACTGGGGCTAGCAGGGCGTCATTTGAAAAGTTGTGATTATATAATTTGAACTATTGTTAATTGCTGTGTGTTGGAGACAGGACACAGGACTGTGTCAACGGCAGTCTCAAAATTAAGATATTTTTAGTATAAATCCTTTGTATATTATGTGTCTTACATAGACCCCTCAAATAGACTTGAAACACTAGGTATTGGTGTGTTCCTGAATAGGTACTTGTAAATAATACCTAGCTAGGTAGATGTATACACCTAGATAGGTCATGAGGCAGGGAGTGCTAAATATGACACTAAAACTAAGCTATTGCGTATTGTTAACATGTTGACACTGGGTTCGCTAAATATCAAATAAATAATTCATTCACATTTTTGCGGTGTTAACTTTTAGAGGCGATCGCCTCTCAAAGCCTATAAATAAATAAAATTACCTAACTGTTGTCCGAAACCATTCTCTTCTCTACTTTTGACCATTCGACATACCTCCAAACTAAACTCTCCTACTTTGTAAAGGTCAATATACTTTGTAACTACTCTTAAGTTCAATTGATTCAATTAAACATTACAAGTCACATTGATTTTTAGTCTACTGTCAACAGAGGTCATTGCCTTTTAGTTATCTCGGAGGCTATACATCCCTGCATGCCATCAGTACGGTTCTAATCAGAATTACAGTCATCTGTGCATCGCTACAAAATCATCCAACGAGTCTAATTAGCTCCCCCACTTTATCACATACATGTAACTACATTAATTGATGTTAACTATATAAACACACCCGTATTAGGGTAGGAGGATTTAGGTAGTCTATGTTGCCTCCGTATATGTATTGTGAGAAATTGAGTTTTCCCCAAATAAATATTTTGAAATGCCCATGTATGGGAGCTGGGTGAGGGGAGAAAGGTAGGAGTGTTTTAGTGCAATTCAACTTTTAAACTTTTTTAATTCCAGCTTTGTTACGAACGCACCAGCCGGTGATTGGCTAAAAAAATGACA
Organism: Bilobella aurantiaca; assembly: GCA_021029175.1. Classification (NCBI taxonomy): domain Eukaryota; kingdom Metazoa; phylum Arthropoda; class Collembola; order Poduromorpha; family Neanuridae; genus Bilobella; species Bilobella aurantiaca. The sequence goes on from VYYI01003759.1 coordinate 11,034, forward strand.
ATTACTATGGCGAATAATTCTTAATCAAGAAATTGCCTCCTGGTACAATTTGTAAGTGAACTTTATGTTTAATCATACGCTGTTAAAATCGAATGCAATAAAGTACCATATTACACTACAACTTAACTTAATTAAAAAATTAATTAAGGAACTGCATTTATACTTTTTGCACACGTTAGGGTGGCGCAATTTGCCATGTTTGGATGAGATAAAAAATCTGTAAAAACTTCATTCAAATAGGTTAAATTTTGAAGCTACGCCAGCCCAAGAAAGTCTACCACGTAGTTACAAATAGCTCTCACAATTTTCAAAACAAATTCTAACAAATACCGAACCCATTTAAGTGGTTTTGATATCATTCATAACGAGAATTTGACGCTAATTCCAAATCCGAAACCCTTTTTCCCCACACACTGAGCCGATCCCTCATCCTAAACTGCTCCTACATGCCTCAAAATAATTTCACAAACAATTAATTGTTGCTAAAAATATCCAATTTTAATTGAACCTCCCAGTACT
>VYYI01003760.1:0-11546 GCA_021029175.1 Bilobella aurantiaca
CTTAAGGGTCCCCCTCTTGAGGAAACTGGACCAACTGGCCTGGGCCTCGTCTGCGTGGCCACCTCCGGCATGAGATAGCAGTCAGCTGGTGTGGGACTTTTTATGTAAATTAAAGGGTTATGTGGCATGTAATACTTTAATGTTTACCATTGCAGATTGCAAACGCGAACCGGAACCCCCCATCCTGCATTTCTTGAACCGTGATTGCAAGCCCGTTTACACCAGTATTTATCTGTATAAATGTTATTGATTATTGTGGTTACACTGGGTGCTATTTTGTTTAATTATTTTGTTATCCAATTTCTTAATTATTATTAATTTCAACCTAGTTATATATGCTAGGTAAGGTTGTTTACACAAGGAAAGCATAGTTAAAGTAAATGGCAATGTATCCATATAAATACATATCCGTGAAAATGTCGTACACATAAGAATAGTAATTTTATCTTTTAGTATTATGATTTTACTTTTATACAAACACGATTACTGACTGAAAGCTATTTATTAAATTGTATAGGGCGGTATGCAAGTTAAGTGTGTAAAACGATTTTAAACGATTAAAATCGAGCAAAATAATGTCAATCACCATTTGGAATTCAGTATTAATGACTGATCGTATGATTCCTTCTATTACTTCCTCTAACTTCGCAGAGCCTACAAAGGCGCTAGCTCCAAATAAGTGTTCGGTAGGTGGGATTCCCGGTGTAGCATCATTTAGCTTATATTTCGCCAAAGCATCGGCCTATAAAGTATCAATACACTAAACACGTTCTTGATGTTAAACAATGTGATTTCGTCCAAGACATTTTAACCTGCTTTTCACTTTTTTTTTGTACCAATCTAATTCTTTGCGCAATTAATTTTGAAAGCTTAATGTTGCAAATGTTTTTTTATTTAGTTGCTTACCAGCTTACTCCCGAGAATCGAATCGACATTCGTCAAATCTAGCGTAGGGCTCAATTCATTAATAATCTTCTTTAAAATTTGAAATGATTTTTGTTGAAACGCTGTTTCACGCTCGTTTGGCAAAGACCCTGCTTCCCCTTCTTCGCCAAGTACTCCGAACATGCTCACAATACAAACAAGTACTAGTAGAAGCGGCAGCGCACTCATCGTTTGTCTGTAATTCAAGATGTGAGCTTTCTGTTACCAGCAATTGTTTTTTAAACTTTTACAATATTGCTAAATACTAAGCTGTAGTTTGTGTCAAATAAACATAAATTTTCCATCAAAAAACCTTACTTTATCCGGGTTGATTTTTAAATTTTGAAAAGTAAAAGTTAAAATGCTCCAATGCTCTAATTTACCTAAAAAAGACACCAAGGCTGGTTTTTTAACTTTTGTTACGTTAAATCATGAACTTAACAAAAAAAATACTCATTTATTCCCTATTTAATAATTTACTCTTCTTATTTTGTTTCCGTTGAAACCTAAACTTAACTTATAAAATAATTGTTTAATTTTGTTTTGAAAGGAGCTAAGCAAATTTTAATCTTAACATTCCTTGTTAGCTCTTATGTTTAAGTAAATTAAGTGCAGACGATGAGGATTAGAAGTTAAGTCAATTTCAGAAAAAGTGTTATTTTGTTTGAAAAAAAAAAATGGAACACATTACTGCAGTGGTGTCAGCTGATAACTGTCAACATTATAAGGTTCGTATAATTAGTAACATCAAAATTCTGGAACATTTTAATAATTGTATGCAGATAAAAGTTATATGAATTCTGGAGTTACTTTTGAAAATTCGGCGGTTTGCAGTTGACTCTAAAATAGTAAAATAGACACACTTCCTATAGGCCACACGCCCACAGGCTACGTTGCTTATATTATTAAAAAAAATCAGGGCGGTGCCTATTTGCTCCGTTCTTGAAGGAGATCTAAAACTGCAAACCATTCTACATTGCAATGGAAAACTGACACATCCCTTTTAAAATGGTGGGGTAGGATTCTCGCCTATAGTTGAGCCAGGAGCTTTGTCTCTCAATTTGCAAATGTAGCTACATGCGTCATATTTTTAGAGACCTTGAAAACTTTTCCTTGTTGAAAATTGGTCTGCCTAATCCTATTAAGCTGAAGCAAATCTAAGATTTCAGTACCCAAATACAAGTTATTTACGTTATGCTACGTTTTAAATTGTTTCATTCCCATTTAATGTTTATTTGAAAATCAACAATCCAAAATCACGTAAATCTAGCGTTAACCCAATTTGTCACACTATTAAAACAATTGCAATACCCATAAACGTATCAATTATTTAACTTATTTTTTTAAATTATTCGATGCAAACGATTATTTACCAGACTGGTCAGTTTTAAGCTTTACGATTTCCACAGTAGCAGCAGGTGGAACACTCGTAATTCTTTGGAAAACTTGATGCCAATACACAGTTACGAGTTCTCTAGGAAAACCACAATTTTTTTCCAGAAGTTAAACAGTACAGAGTATAAACGATTTAATTTTTTTGGGTATGCTTGCTATGATTAGCAGTAAAATACTGATGGAGAATTTTTCAGAAGAAGATTCAGCAATTCTTCAACAACTACGTCAGCTGCAAATCGAACATAACATTTTCTCGTAATTTTTGAACAAATAAGTTTGAATTGAAAACCGATCCCCTCTAAAAAAAACATGTTTTTTCTACAATAGCGGCATTGCAAACTACTTGCCTAAAACTACCTTTCTGCTGAAAGCCTAGAAAGCCATACAGCATTTGGTTTGGCATCTCCGGTAGGAGGGCCCATTACTTCAACACTACAACTTTACTTTTTGCTTTCCCACATTACTTAACATGAGATTAGAATGATAAACAAGATAGTGACAATGATTATCGTTTAAGTCTTCATTGCTTCACTACTAGAAAACCAAAAATAAAATTTATATTAAGTTTGATACCCACTAAAGAAACAAAATTTGACAGATACGTACTTTTCATGGTGAATGGAACTCAGGGTTAAGTACATTGACAAAATGTCGAGCGCGTATTTCAGTTGGTCTACTGTACATTAGTGGTCTATGTTTGCAGGATCCAGGTTGGTTTTGTATTCTTCAAAAAATCCTACTTTTGTTGACAAGGACTATATTCTAACAATTTTGGAACTATACCCACTCTAGAACCGCTTGAATAATGTTGTCCTGAATTTGTGAGCACCAGTTTTGCTCTTCAATTTGGTCACCACTGAATGTAGCTTTCCCCATACCTTCGTATAGGTGTAAGTCGCATGTGTTGCAGCCGGGGCAAAGCCAATATCATTGCTGGTAGAAGAGATTAGCGGTTGAAATTGACGATGCGGGTACACTTTTTAATTTGCGTCACTACAAATTGTACTTCTGAGCCGCATTCCTAACACAAAACTTTTGAATCCTAGTTTTTCTAAATTCTAATTTAGTGTTTTAATGTCTATATAGTAGTCACGCACTTCATGCAAGTAGACTAAAATTTCTGAAATTTAAAACGTGTACCCGCACATATCCTATCCAACCGTGTATAGACGGAGTGCGAATTTTAACTGTTCCAAAGCGGATAATTAAAAAATTGCAAAAGTGCAGTGATAAAAAATACAATTTCAAAGTTGATTTCTAGACGGCTGCAGCAGCCTGATCTTTGTCGAAGTTTAGCCCTGTTTGCTTAATAAACTTTTCTTTTGAAGAAAATTTAGCGCAAAGACACACTGCTCGTTCGTAGTCTTGTGTCGGTTCCTCGCCGAAATCACTTCTCAGCTGGGTGGTTACGCTCATTAATATACACGACTGAAGCTTCATCTTTGTCATATTGATCTCTAGCATATGAAATATGAATGTCTTTAAAAAAAATTTTTGTAGAGGTCGTTTTTGCTTGTTGCTGTGTGGGCATGTTCTCAGTGAAGCCATATTTTAATTATCTCCGTGATAGGTAATTATTTTAATTAACCCATAATTTAGCCCAAATTTTTATTGTTAAATCTTATTAGAATTAATTTCTTATTCAATTAGCTATTGTGATTTGAGTTAATAAAACGCCCGCTTGGTAATAATCAAATAGTAATAGACTCGCTTGGAGATCTATATTAGCTGAAGACTAAAGTGTACATAAGTGTTCGTTGCAATTATGTAATTTCTAGCTAACAAACCCTTCATAAGAAGCGAGTATACTTCCGATGCCTTTGAAGTATTTTAGGCATATATTACTCAAAGTTTAATTGAAAACTTATTTTTTTTTGTACACTTACTCTAGTAAAAACAAAACTTTAAAATGTTAATTTTTATTAATTGTATATCACAATTAGCTAAATTGGGCAAAAAAAAAAACAAATATATGAGAACGAAATTTTTAAAAGAGAATATTTGTTACTTTGTAATCACAGTTAACTAAAATTAAAGCGATTTTTAACCAAATTAAATGTTAGCATCAGCACACGTAATACATCACATTTACATGTAAAACTCCCTAATTGACTCCCTCACTACAACCTGCCTTGAGCACGATACGTACAAGATGTACCAAGTTTTCATATCTAATACCGTGTGCCGATACTCAGGTTTGTAATTTCTTTAAGCAGTGTGTTCTGGATGTGGCTCCCTCATGCTCTGCCCGCCCTTTTTAGAGTTATTGCACAGGACGCGACTCTAAGAAAGCCAAACTGTTCCTGCGACTCTGCAAGGGATGCATTTGCTTTGAATGCTGCTTCTCGGGCCCTGCTATTTTTGATTTTTTTTATTCTCTTTGACATTTGCCTATAGGCCTGGTCAATGTTTTCGTGTAGTAGTGAGTGGGGGAAGGTGGTTTCGGCCTGTTCAGTTGACTGGAAACTCAACTCTGAGCTTCCGAGGTCTGAAGCTAATGGGGATTTCTGCTGGGCACTGAACGTGGGGTTGACCACAGAGGAGCCTCTTGCTTAGGCAGAAGCTGAGAACCACCGTAAGCATACCCACCTATCTTCAGCCCCCACGACCGCAGCTTTCCAGGCCTCCACTCACCCACTACCACACCACCACTTTTGTAATGTGCTGACTGTGCTGGTGCCGAGATTAGATCTCGGAACCTACCCAAGTTAGGACAAGGGTCCTAACCCCTCGGACTACGGGCATTGGGTTGCTATTTTTTAATTAATAACCTTGTATTCAAACCTGCTGTGAGCAAATATTTCAATTTGTAACCAAATTATACTGATGAATTTACAAACTAATGTGACCTCATTGTTTTGTTATTTTAAACGTTTTTCATTTTAATTTTATTAGTAATTTTAATAGTACTAAGTTGAGTATGCTATGTTAGCTGTTTAGTTACTAATTTAATTGTTAATTTCTACAATACTCTCGTATTCATGTTGATCTGGGCTTGCCTTAAGAAATATCGCTGTTGCTTTTATTGCAAATAACGTGAATGAACTAAAAAAAAATTCAGTAATGTAAGACATCCCAAACATTTACGAATGAATGGGTAGGAGGGTCTAATAAACAATAAACGTGTTATTTGTAAACAAAATATACTTTCTAAGTAATAAACCAATGAAAGGTAAATTATACAGTAACTTCAAAGAAAATTTTGAGGTTTTGGAAGGGAGGACAACTTAGAAGCAACTTGAAACAAATGAGGTCTCTAATCTTATACAAAGTACGGCGCGCCAAAAACATCTTTTAAAAGAAAACGAAATTTGTATACCTGCATGCCCAGAAACTGGAAATCGATGTGTTTTAACACGTTTGCAATGTTTCTGCTCAATTAGAAAGTATCTTGAGGCGTAGTGTATTGGTAAGCCTCTTGCGGCAAAAGCATTCCACAGGAAGAATATTAAAAATAACAGGTCATTGAAATTTCAAAGAGAAAATCTGTTTTTAATACACGAAAGTTATTCGGTCCTAAGTTTGAGGTGCGGAGAAATAAGGGTCTTATATAGAGCAAAGTATTACGTGGGAGTTTTATATGTATTATTGCGGAGCCTTATGGAGGAGACGGGACGTATTTTGTTATTATTATAAAAATGCAATGGATGAATGCAAATGAACAAACTTAACCTACAATTTTTGTGCAATACAGTCGTGATGAGAAAAAGAAAACAATTATTTCCTTTAGCATCTATTTGCTGGCAAAAATTGTCCGTCAGAGACAAGGCAATTCCTTAAAGAGAAAATCAAGTGCTTAGATTTTATTTTGCGGCTGATTGGGGATTCAAACTTGCGTTCTCATGCAAGCTAATAGAGAAGGACAGAACCTCTTAATCACTAGATCAACACAGCCGTGAATTGTTTTTTTTAGATTAGTCGACATTACTGAATTTTATTCTTTTGATTCATCAATTACTCGCTGTCCCTAATGTTAGGATAATATGTTGAGCTTTCGATCTGAACCATGACGCATACCTCATTAAAACGTTTAATATCCTTATATATATATATTTACCTAGAATTTTGATATTTAGTTTAAAAAATTTTATTCACAAAACGATTTTTTTAAACTTAGCAAATAATCAACAGCCAAAGCTTCAGCCGTACTATTCGCTGGCAAGGTCATTCTGCTAGAACTTATTTCTATTGCTGCACATGTTTTCGTGCTTCAAAGTGGGTTTTTTGAAGAGGACCAAACATATGTTATAATAGTTTTTGGAAAAATTATCAATTTTAAGGCTCATTCCAGTTGCGTTTGAGAGCAATGGCTAAAACCAAAATAAATGATTAAATTCCGCTAAACTGTGACAATTAAATTAATGTAATGACTTGAATTACCATGTCAAAACTGCTCCCAAAAATACAATGTGTCCATAACTTAGACAAGTAATGCTCCAGCTGATAAGTACCTTCAAACTTTGCCCCGCTTATGAATGCAACTAGGTATGGACTACCTTGACTTCCTGTTTTTACTAAAACATTTTGCTTTATAGACGCCATTTCCTTTAATATTTGAATCTGTTTGTCCGCCAATGCTGTTGTCTGTGTAGAAAATAAAGAGACAAAAAACGATTGTCAATTATAATTTATTTAATTTTGCAAAATAAAACGGTTATTTTAGAGTTTTATTGTAAAATAAACAGAGTTGCTTTGAACTGTTGAAGACATTGCACTGCACCTTAGCTAGGCGGAAAGCAAGTAATTCGAGCTAAAGTGCCTAAAATAGGAGCTAAACTAACTACGATAATTGCACTAATCCTAATAAAATAATATTAATTACAATTAAAATACAACAAATTAAATATCTATTAAACATTTATTTGGTTCAATTTTAAGCCTAACCTAAATTTTATTATATTTTATTCAACAGCAAAGGAAGTAGATATATCCTCGAAAGAGAGCCCTTCTTTTTCCTTGTCACCCAAAAACTTCGTTCATTTAGCGATGGGTATTGTAGTTACTTTAAATCCTAACTTTTTGTGTTGTAGACTCTAAGGGAGCAAAGTGACTGCTGTGCGCCTTTATATTAGAAATGTTAACATACGTAAGACTAGCCGAGCAAGCCCGTTATAAGGCAGCAAGGCTTAGAAATTAAAATTAAAATACTCCTGTCCCGCGAAGGTCCGTTTTGACTTGTTATATAATACTTGTAGTTATTCCTCTAATAGATGCATATAGATAAATGCACTTACCCCTTTGGTGGATCTTAAGCTACTTTGTTTTATTTTAGTAACGGATTCGCGTTGCAACTCAAAGATTGCATGAGCCTTCTTTTCAAGGTCATTTTGGGTTGGCGCATTTTCAAGGTCGTCAAAATCCATTTGCTTTTGATCGCACTCTAATTTATGTATCTCCTTCTCAATTGTAGTATCTACAATTTCTACAGGTTAATTTGGTTTGTACATTTATAAAGAGTTCAGAAGATCAATTTATAATTGTCAATAAAACATTACATGCAATTCATTTTGTTTCTTGAAATAACTTTTTAGTTGAAGTTATTACCTTGTGGGTTCTGTTTGACAACCTTATTCACTTCACCAAGTTGTGCGTTTTGACTGCCTGCTTGCCCTTACAATACAATTATTGCATTTTATAAACAACAATAAGGTGATCGTATTTAACGGACTTAAGTGATCTAAAATGTTTCTAGTCATATTTCAAATGAAATGTTAGACGTTACCTTGTAAATCTAATTTGATTTGTACATTTTCAGGTACTGCATCTACTTTAGCTCCGTCATCTAAAAAAATATATACTGTATTATTATAAAAACAGAACCGTGCATGTTGTGCACTCATTTCATTAAATAAAAATATCAAAAATCATTGAATTTGCTCTAGATGAGTTTTACCAATTGGGACTTTTAGTGTATCTTTAGAAACCATTTTTACTGCATCTTCTGCACCAGAGTCTGCACTAGCTTCTTCCTTCACATCGCCTTTAAATTATCCGTTTGTATTATACAAATAAATATGCGTGGTTTTATAGTGTTTTACCATGTGAATGTCCTTGTTTTTGTTGGAGATCACTCTCTATTCCACTTTTCTCAACTAAAACAAATGTGCAGTTTCAAAACTATTGCTTTTGTAATATGAAAATAGTTTTTATATTTGCTTCGCAGTAAAGAAATGCTTACCTTGTTTTTCTTTGGTGTCTAATTGTACTACATTTCGTTCGTCGATCTTTTTGTTGTCTTTTTATTTAAATGTAGGTTGTTAATTGTAATTATATGGCGGAATTAAGTGGTCGACAAACCTGTTGAAACTTCTTGGTTAGATTTGGCAGGCTTAGCCTCTTTACAAGCGGAATCTACATATTCTGCACCATGTCCTCCTTTGTATTTTTTGAAAATATTAATTATACGAGCACAATTTTAGTAAGTTGTAATTAATAATAATGTACAATATATTTACAACAAAACCACGCAACATTGTACATGTCAATAGACACCATCGCGACTTATGTTGATAACTACCCAAATTATATTACCTTTATGCTATTTGGAAAATTTTACATTGTTTGAATACTTATGGCATTTAGCACGTTATAAATGAAATCTGAAAATGTGTTAGCAAAAAAATAGTGTAGCAAATTTAATGATAAATCTATTTTGAAAAGTATATTAACTTGTACCCTTTAAAAAATTTATGAACTTCTACAATTACAAAAGATGACACGTTCGGAATTAGATAATGCAGCGGTTGTGTCGATTAGGTGTGTGTACAAGGTTCCATTGTCACAGAAGTTATTTTTTAATTTAAAACTAAAATGAAGGCAAAAAGTAATCTGGGTTCCATAATACTAAACTGATATTTCTGCAACATGACGCAAATATCATCGCATTTGCAACAGACATTGCATTTTAGATGGTATTTTACCTCCTTGAAGTTTTTCAGTTTCTTTGGAAATTTTTGCATCCATGCCGCTAGCAGCACCTTCGCCAGCTTCATTTAATCCCTCACCTAAAACGTTTGACAAATGCAAATATTTGAATCACGTGTCAAAATTTCATTTTTAATGATCCTTTTACCTGATGGAAGATTTTGATTCTCTTTGGTAATTGTTTTAGTATTCGCGTGACTACCAGACACTCCATCTTTTTCATTGTTTCTGTCATCTTGAAGTACACAAACGAAACAATTAATTTCTAAATTAAACACTACGACATTATACAAATTGTTGAAATTTGACAATGAGTGGATAAATTGTACCCCGTAAAGTTTGTTGGGATTTTCTCTGTAGAATTTCATCCTTCTTAGCATCTTCCCTAGCTTCCTCACCTTGATATATTTGTGTTTATATGAACATATTCAATAAAGCTGATTATCTTTAGAATTGTTTAAAGTGTTACTTTTGGATGGTGTTGTGCTAAATCCAGGTCCACCACCACTTGACAGATAAGCTATATCTTGCTTTTTTGCTGAAATTTTGAAAAAGAATTAAGTAGACTTTGATTTCTTTGACTGAACTACTTGGTATTATATATCATCCACTACCACATGTTATGTGGTAGACATTTAATAGACTATGATAAGACACATAAAATCAGAAAATGCGAGATAAGACTCTTTGTAGCAATCAATTTGCAAGCGGAAAAAGAATTCTCTCAGATTGCTTCAAATCCAAATAATTTGGATTTTAAGGATTTAAGCGCCAAATTAATTGGAGTAGTATATAACAGTTTCAATTCAAATTTGAAGCTAGTAATATAAATAGAAACATGATTGTCTTACCACCAATATTTAATTCTGCCGTGACTAGAGGATCTATAATTGACCAAAAACTTAGATTTGAGTGCATTTGTATGCGACATTCACAAATGCTTGACATTTTTTTTGGTAATATTGCAAATTCTATTGGGTAGGGCAAAAACTTTGCCTTTTGCAAGACAGGTTCTGCCAACATGGCTTAAAACATTAGCTTGAAGTTGTACAGTGTTTTTAATAGCAACACGTATCGCGTTAATAGATTGCGAAAAAGTTTAAATTTTAGTTATTAAATTCAAGTGTAACATTTCTAAATAACTTTAGCGCTGAATTTTTAATGTATCAGCTTATATTATATAAGCGTATTACAGCTTTTAGAATATCAGCTTATAATAATTATTATCGATAAAACGTTTAGATACTATTTATTTTGTTTCTTCAAATAACTTTGTTGTTGATCGTTTACCTTGTGGGGTTTGTTTAACGACTTTCTTGTCTTCACCAAGTACCTCGTTTCCAATGCCTGCTTGCCCTTCAAATACAATTATTACATTTTACAAGCAGCAAAAGTGTTTGTACCCAACAGATATAAATTGAATTAAATTGTTTCTTGTCATTTTTCAAATGAAATGTGAGACGTTACCCTGTAAATTGGATTTCATTTGTGCATCTTCACGTACTGCATCATTTCGAGTAGCTCCGTAATCTTGAAAAAAAAAACAGTAATATACAAACAGAATCGTGCATGATGCGTACTATTTTGATTAATTGTGCAATATCAAAAATCATAGTATTTGCGCTAGATAAATTTTTACCTTTTTGGCCTTTTGGCGTTTCTTTGGAAACAGTTTCTACTGCCTCTCCTGTACCAGAGTCCGCGCCAACGTCTTCCTTTCCGTCGCCTTTAAATTATACAATATATTATACAAGTAAATTTGTTTGACTTTATGTTGTTTTACCTTGTGAATGCTCTTGTTTTGGTTTCTCAATTTTCTTTTGCTCAACAGATTCGCCACCATCGTTGTTGTTACTTTTGTCTTGACTTAAAACATATGTTATTTTATCGTTAATGCGTTTGTTGTAATTAATTACGCAAGAAAGACCTGGTTTAATTTACCTTGTGAAGAGACTTGTTTATCTTTGGGGACTAATTGAACTAAGTTTAGTTTGTCAGCTTCTGCACCGGTCTTTTGTATTGCCTCACCTTCAAATAATAATTAAATTATTGGAGCAAATTTGTATATTTTATTTAACCATCGCAACCATAATCTTAAATTATTAGATTATTATTCTTATACTAGCTAAGCAACTCCGTCCTATGACAAAATGACTTTACACTTGTGTGGCTTGTGACCCGGCTGACCTCTCCTACCTGCTGGGGTGACCTCTAGGGTGACCTCAGACCTCTGGTGGGACGATGAGTGGATGAATGGTGGCTCTGGTGGGTAGTACCCACCACAACACAATAAGATGAGCGGA
>VYYI01003761.1:0-11545 GCA_021029175.1 Bilobella aurantiaca
TGTGTGTGTGTGTGTGTGTGTGTGTGCCTTCGCCTCTGATCTCCTCTCTCCGTGTTTTATACATGGCAAATATATAAATCGGGGGCAGGAGGAAGGGGAGGGGATTTTGTGGTGTGAAAAGCCGGGGATAAGGCTAGGTAATCGACGACGGACGATGAGAGAGAGAGAGAGAGAGAGAGAGAGAGACAGAGAGATGACGAGAGAGCGCGGGAGGTTCCAATGTATCCTTATTCGTATCCCTCCATATCCTTCCTACTTTCCGCATGGATGTCGTGTGTTGTAGCCCAAAGTCTTGGAGTGTTGATGGCCCTTGGAGCGGTAGCAGTAGCAGTAGCAATAGTGTTAGATGTAATACACACCGCCGCGTTTCAACATTTACCCATTGTGTTCCATACAGACAGACAGACATACACGCACAAAATCACACGCACACACACACACACACACACACACATCCAACACGGGACGGGAGGCAAGAGGAGAATGGATAATGTATTTTCGCTCAAAAGAAACTTATCCGGAGTGAGAGAGAGAGAGAGAGAGTTGTGGGAGTAGAAAGGGATGGACTGTTGGGATATACGTACACACACACACACACACACACACACACACACACACATTTACTACGTGTGCATGTGCCCGTGTGTGTGTGAGTTTTGGGTGGGTATTCTGGAGGGGCGGTGGGCTCTATCTCTCTGTGTGTCTGTCTCCTCCATTTTCTCTGCCGGTATCCTCCCAGTCCCTCTCTCGCACTCACTCCCGTGGTTTATAATATTTCGGGTTGGGGTGTTAGCCTCTGTCTCCTCCTACACACACACACACACATATATATATGGGATTTAGGGTCGGATAAAGGAATTATAATAACATAACTGGGAAGATAAAAGCAAGGGCTCTAAATGGATGGAACTCGTCCAAATCTGAGGTGGAAAGTCTCCAACAAAAAAAAAATAACACATTTTCTTTCAAACATCAAAAAAAAAAGAGGGGGGAAGCCGGGGATATATACAGTACAGTACAGTACAGTGAGTGAGTGAGTGAGAGAAAGTCAAGCCGATCTCTTCCTTCCCTCTCGCCTCCTTTCATATCCCATTATGCACTTTTCTCTCCCACTCATCTCTTTTCCCGCGTCTTCATCTCCTTCGTCGTCGTCGTCGTCTTCTTCTTCTTCATCTTATTCCCTGTCCGGGGTCTTGGCCGTGCCCTCCTATAAGGTCGTCCGACTATCACCTTCATCTTGAGCAGAACAGCAGCATGTTGATGTTGAGCTGTGAAAAGCTGCCATGACTGAATCATGTCATCAAATCTCACCTCACATACACACACACACACACACGCACACACACGCACACGCGCAGTGCAAACACACGCAGTGAAAAACCACACAGACACACGCACAAACACACACACAAACACGCAGTGCAAACCCACGCAGACACACGCACACACACACACACACGCAATTACATTACACAGCCTCACACGCACACGCAGTTCACAACCAGACAGGCACACGCACACACACACACACACACACACACACAATACACACCCACAGGGGCACAGACTGACAAACAGAGATGCGTTTCGGTGGATGCTGCCCCTGTTGGGATTTGCAAAGAAGATTGTGGAAGGTCCACTCACGCCGTCTCAAATACTATGGCTACTTTTGCTAACCGCCGCCGTATACTAGCATAGCATGTGACCCGCTGTACGGCTGCTGTGAATTTGACGTGAGCTCGGTCCATCTTTGTAAAATCTCCATCGTCCACTGTGATCTGCATATTAAATGGTTGCCGCTATTGAAAGTGGATGGGGATCCAGCACAGTTTGTAACACTATGACCCATGCTGCGACTCACAGACGACAGCGTGTGAATGGGGTAAAGTCATGGGATTTAGCATCCATAATACTCTAACAAAGTGAGACTAGAAAACCTTTTTTTTTTTTTGATTTCAAATAAAAACGTGAACATTTCAATATTTTAAGCCGGCTCACTTGTCAAAAGTAAAAAGTCACGAGTTTGGAAAATGACACGGAAGGCAGTAGTGGTGGACTACCTCGCCGTTCCCAAGCCATGCTCGATACGACGATTCGTGTCGCAAAATCTGACTGTAGCAGTTAGCCCATTTCCCACGATCTAATTTTGAACCTCCCGCCGGCAAAGCTAGTAGTGGACATGGGCAGTGACACCGTGAGTTGGAAAGAGGGAATCAACCTGATATTCCTTTAGTTTCACATTCATACAAGTACGAAGGCTATAGATAAGTATTTTTTTTAGGGTGCAGAAGTTGGGTGCTTACGGTAGCATTTAGGTAAAGAGTGGCGGCGGCGGCGGCGGCGGGAGATTTGAAACGGAGGAGAATGCGGAGTAGCATATGGTGGCTCACGGGGCAATGTGGATTAGTGGAGGTAATGGAACCTGTTTGTTGTAGGGAATCCTGGTGATAAGGTGGGCTAATTCGGGAAGATTTCAGCTCAAGATTTTTGAGGTCCCAGCGCGCGCGGAGGGAATGTTCAAGGGAATTTTCCACCGCAATGTATACATTATTTTGCCCAAGAGCTCATTTGATTTCTCTCATGGATGAAGGGGGATATAACGAATACAGGGTCAAATTGTGGCTGCTGCTGCGGGTATGGGATTTAAATTGGCCCGCCCGTCCTCCACTTCTCATTCCTGCGGGCAGTGTGTCTGTGGGTCTCTTTCCCCGTGTGGGGACATGCACCAGGGGTCATCACGGTGATGATAATGATTCGGAGCCGCACACGCACGCGCACACACACACACACACACATACAGGCACACACATACACACACACACACATACACACATACAGGCACACACATACACACAAGCTCATACGTCCAGATACACGCATGTACATACATGCCTACTGACATGTATGTACATTACATGTGTGCGTCCGCTAACACACATAAGAACACACGTACGTACATACAAAAGTTCAAACTTGACATGTAAAATGCAAGCCTACACGCTGTATGTGTTGTGTGTGTGCGCGTGCAAGTGCGTGAGTGTGTGTGCGTGTGTGTGTGTGTGTGTGCGTGTGTGTGTGCGTGCATGCGTGTGTGTGCGTGTATTTTGGCCCACAGCGTAACGTTGGCATGTCAAAGTAGAGTACTTTTTCCTCATTCTGCCTTCTGCCTTGGGTTGCCGGCATTCTCCACACGGCCTTGCTTGCTCGGGATCTGTGGGCTCCCCATCTGTTGTGTCTGTGTGACCAAGAGGAAAACCGTGGGTGGGGTGGGAGAAAGAAAGACGCGCACGGAAGAGATAGAGAGAGAGAGAGAGCGGGAGACTCAGCCAAGGAAAAGGAACGAGAGGGATAGAAGAAGAGAGAGAGAGAGAGAGAGAGAGGCAGAGTTAGAAGGGAAAGAAGATGAGGATGAAGAAGATGAGGAGGGAGACGCTGCTTCTGCTGCTGCTGCTGAGAGAGTTAGTGAGAGAGACTGGGCTCCTAGTGTTGGTTCCGTATTTATCTGAGTGAGCTCGGGATGTAATCTTTATTAGAGTTTTTGGGAGATTGGCAAGGCAGAGGGTTTTAGGATTTGGGGCTCTCTGTAAGCCCGGATTTAGATTCATCAATCACGGCAGATAATCTTCTTATTTCTTATACTTCTCTCTCTCTCTCTCTCTCCATCCCTCCCTCCCTCTCTCTCTCTCTCTCTTCCCTCTCTCACCACGCTACTGTTCACACACACACACACATACACACACGCACCCTTGGAAGGATCAAAAGAGCCATCCGCATGGCGTGGATCGTGTCTACGCCTCGTGTTCCAGCTTATACTATTTTACTATACTATCCCTCCCACTCCACCGGCTCTCATTAAGACGTGTGTGCGTACATAGCGGCGGTCTTAAGTTCCCTCCGATATGCCGTCGGTACGACACACACATTCACACACACACACACACACACACACACACCCATTCACACATATTCACACACACTCATTCACACACATTCAAGCACATGCCAGTGCAAACTTCCACATGCAATACACACACACACACACCCACACAAAATCTTTCACATACACGCACACATGCATTGCTACACACATAAGACACAACCTAACCTACAAACGCGGACACACACACATGCATTGGTACACACAAAACACACAACTTAGCCTACACACACACACACACACACACACACACACACCATGACCAACACATACACACACACACACACACACACACAGCTCCAATGTCGCTGTGGCTGTTCCGCGTACACACAAATTCCGTGTGTGTGTGTGTGTGTGTGTGTGTGCCCCAGTATAGAAATCCGCTGGAGCTTAGCCTCACCCCTATACCTGCCATGTGCATGTACATATACATAAGTGTGTACAGAACATATGTATACATGTACTGTGTAACGCGTGTGGAATCTCCAGGTCTCACGGCCAGACACATATTGTGAGACCATATAGTGTGTACAGAATACATCTATGTATATCCTCCATACGTATGCATATATATATATATATATATATACGTATATATATATAATACATACATGCATCCACGCGGGTAGAAAGTCCCAGTCCCCGATCTCATCCCTCAATCCGGGAATTTCCTCGTGCTGAAGCCGAAGCTCTGCTCTGGATGGGAGCTTCTCTGACTGTGAGCCTGACTAAGGCTCAAGCTGGGGAGGGAGGGAGAGAGAGAGAGAGAGAACTCTAAAGAGTTCTTACTCTAATCCCTTTTCGTCAACTTAATCCGTAAAACTATAATCTACTTGGCTATACTATACTCTCATCTCTTTGGGTCTCTCTCTCTCTCTCTCTCTCTCACTCACTCACTCTTACCGCCTCCTCCCAAACTCTCCGGCTCTCTGTGTGAGTCAGGTCCTCCTCACTCTCGCACTCCACCCTCCCTTCATCTCATCTTTATATATACGTGTGTGTGTGTGTGTGTGTATGACACTGTGTATTACGCGGAGTGGCCCACAGTATGTACGCCGGTGTGGCCCATGCATGCCTGTCTGTCTGTCCCTGTATAAATGTGTGGGACTAAGCTAAGCCGTCCGTCCCTCTAACTTCCATCTCTTCCTCATCCTCTTCTTCTTCTTCATCTTCTTCTTCCTCTTCTTCTTCATCTTCATCTTCTTGGTCTCCCTCATCTCTCGCTCCACCCGGACTCACTCCTCTTGTCTCTCTCTCTCTCTCTCTCATCAGACCCAAACTATTTTAATCCTATGTCGAAATTCTCTCTATTCTTACCCAGGGCCTGGCTTAAGTCCGCTTGATGTATATATATATACATATAGCTAGCTGAATCTCACATGGATGAACAATTATAATTTAGCTCTTTTAAGGTTGTACAAGAAAACTCTACTTTCATCATCATCCCCATCATCATCATCATCATCATCATCATCATCATCATCATCGTCATCATGTGGGAAGTAGTAGTGGTATAGGATATAGTGTTCTATTATAGGAAGGAGTGAGCCCTTGTCGTAGTCCTACTCATGTTCAACTTGATCCTCATCTTTCTACCGCTCACCATTCGTCTATTCCCCCTGACTTTATCCAACTTATAATACGGTATGTATATGTGCGGTAGTGGCAGAGGGGATGAGGATGAGTGAGAGAGAGAGAGAGAGAGAGAGAGAGAGAAAGAGGAAGATAAGTACGGGAGGATGCGGCGGCTTAGACTGTTACAGAGAGAGAGTGAGAGAGAGAGAGAGAGATGAGGATGAGGATGAGGGATCCGCTCTCTCATCTCCCCATGTAGTCACTGACTGAGTGAGCCGGTCGTATATATAGTGTTTGCCACAGAAAAGAGGAGCCTCATACCGGTCTTCCATGCTTCTCATATGGGGATCAGGTCCGGACCCGGACGGACTCATCTCATTTTATCCCCAGATATCCTCCGGTTGGACACACACACATACACACACACACACACAAATAGACACACACACATACACGCACACACACAGGCAGTCAAAGCCAAGCAAAGACACAATCTCACAAACCGCGCACACCCCTGCAGTTCCAGGTATAAACACACGTAAATCCAAACACACACACACACACACGCACTCATAAAACAGCCGCACAAACACGTGAAAAAAAACAGACACACACACACACACGTACACATGCCCGCATCTTGGCATTGTGACACACACGCGGTCGCTTACTTGACTACAGTACGGAGAAAAGCCCGTAGTAGCTCAGTCAGCTTTAAAGGGGATCCCCACATGTCTTTGCATGTTATTATACGGCCGAGTCCGATTCCATGAATGGTTCATCCCTTGTTGCTTGGCTAACTGGCGGCGGGGAAAGCGGGATATATGGAATGGGACCAGCCGGGCGGAATGCGGTGTGGGGCGCGTGTGTTGAAGTCGTCCGTGGTTGTTTCACATACTCGCTAACACACACACACACACGCGCACACACACACACACACATACACACACGCTCGCTCCCGCTCGCACACGCACGCACCCATTCCGCACTAAACTTGTACCCACCGTGGGTGTCTCCCGCCGACCCAACACATGAATAATTGTGAGGGCTGTGGCGGGAAAGTTGGAGTTGGTCTGGTAGATTTGAAAGCCTTGTGCCTTATTGTGTTGGCCCACAACTGCTGATCCAGTGGGGCATTGCAAGATCCATTGCATCTCCAATCTGCACAGAGGATGAAATCTCTATTATTATTGGGTGGAGGAGATACCTCTCAGCCAGCTGAAATCTGCCGCTGTGCCAATCAATTTGGATCGCATCCGCTGCTTGCTCCTGCTCTGGTCTTATAGCCTATAGTGTCCCTGTCTACTACGAAAATCTTTCTGGACGGAGTCATATGCCGCTAAATCAGTGGGACAAGAAATAGGAAATTCCTACTGTTTGCTCCGCTTTTGTTTTGTCCTCATGAGCTCGACGGCCACGTCCTGTCAGTAGTTTCACTCAGGGACATTTGGCGGGTGGGGTTTGGGCGGGATTTTGAAATTGGGATACTGGGGGACTGTGGGAGGAGTAGTATATAGGGACGGTGGAGGATACGCGGATCAACTCTCCGGCTGCTGGACTTGGGCTCCTATCTTAAGAAATGCACGGGGAGAGACGAGTACATACGTTTACCACCTGCAGTCGTCCCAACACACACACACACACACACACACACACACACACACACACACTGGCCCTTCCCAGGGCGGAGTTGCGGGCGGGATGGATGGGCCTGAAGGGAACCTGAGCTACACTGACTGACTGTGAGGAGGACACGAGACGGGGGAAAGTCTAATCTGTACTTTGTTGTACTTATGCGCTTAGGACTTAGCTCATGGGATTCTCGGAGCAGAGAGGGCATTTCACAGGTTTCTCCCCTCCCACACACACACTCACACACAGACACACACAAACACACACACACCCACACATGCACAGGCACATCCACGGGAAGAAAGCTCCTTCAATATTATTCCACTTTCCTTGGGAAAAATCCCAGTCTGTTGTAAGTTGTAACCTACATCTGTGTGTGCGTGTGTGTGTGTATATATGTATATGTGTATACATATATATGGACGGTCAAATGCCCACGGGAAGGAGTTCCCACATGTCTGGTGACCCACCAGTACCACCACCACCACCACCACCACCACCATGGATCCTTTCCTATACTGGCATCTTATCAGGGTTGACTTTCTGTCTCTCTTTCTTTTTTTTTTTTTTGAAGAATATTAGATTAACTATAAGTTGGAAAGGACGAGGAAAAAGTGATACGACTCACGGTAGTTCCATATAAATATACACATGGTGACTAGTGAGGAGCTCTTGATTGACGTATAGGCCATGTTTTATTGAGGCTTTATTCCATCCCAAATGCGGGATTGTATTGTATGTATATATGGATTTTGCCCCCGACTCACTGACTGACTTTGAGTCGTAAGGGGGATTACACCCCGTGCTAAGCGCTGCTGTATACGTGTGTGTCTGTGTCTGTGATGTGAGTGGTGTGAGGTATAACTGGAGTCATTTTTTCAGATCCTCCGTCTACTCTGACACACGCACACATACACACGGTAATTCCGAGCCACGGTAATTGACCGGATTCCGCCCCAAAACTTACACTCATCCATCCATCCAATTTGGCCTTTTTTTTGGCGAGAGGCAAATCTTATTTGCTCGTCAAAGACGGGTGACGTCCGTGTGTGTCTGAGTGTGTGTTTATATGTGTGTGGATCTATACGTGTTTACGTGTGTGTTATTTTTTGGCTTGTGGGTGAGTTTGTGTGTGTGTGTGTGTTTGTGAAGTGTCTTTGTGCGTGTGTGTGTGTGTGTGTGTGCGGTGTGTGTATATTGAGAAGGCATTTATCCACCTTTACCTGATCACACGCACCAAATGGAAATGTGTCCAGGCAAACACACACAAACACACACACACACACGCGCATGCACTCATATGACACTCTAGGCCAGAATCTCCGATCGGCCTAACCGTGTGTGTCTGTGCGTGCATGGAGAGGGCTTAGTTAGGCGTTCCTTGTGGGTCAGCGTACACGCTTGAGCTACTCCATACTGTCCTTCTCCTCCTCCTCCTCCGCCTTCCCCTACGGAGAGCTTTATATTACTTAACTCGGATTTCCGATGAGTGCCTAATCGTGTTAATTTGTAGTAAGAAAAAGCCTGTATATGCTCCATCTCGTCCCATTTCCATGGAGAGAGACACAGAGAGAGAGAGAGAGAGAGAGGAGAACACATGACGGTGAGCGGCGGAGGAGCCGATACCACGACCCCTTACCACCCCCGCCCCCCTCCCTCCGCCTTCTCTCCCCAAAAATCCTCTTGACAAATTTATTTATCTCATTATCCGATTATAGGGGAGGGGGCGTACATAGTTAGCATGAGAGGGTCCGTCTCCATGTGTCTCCATGTGTGTCTTTTATGTATGTGTGTGTGTGTGTGTGTGTATGTGCTGATACTTTTCCACGCGTATGTATTTACATGTGTTCAAACGTGTGTGTGTGTGTCCACGTGTAGATTTTTCACTGTTTAACATATATGAATGACTGCACCGCCTACAGCCTTCACCATGGCCCACGGGGGGAATGGACATTTTGGAATTAGTGCTGGTCCAACTTACCCCTTGCCGATTTCATTCGGACTGACGAGCCCCACGCAGGAGGCTTTAGAGTTTGAAAAGTTTTGGAGGGAAAACTGCCTCCGCCGCCGCGCGCCCGGGACAAAGTAATTTAAACGGAGTAACACCGAGGATGAGGAGCCACGCATATATACGCTTACAAAGCTATGCATTCAAATGAGCCAGTGCCAGTGGCTGTGTGGGGGGATGAGCGGGCTGTGGGGAATGCGAGATTCCATTTAGAACTTTGCGGGTAGAGTCTTTGGGGTAATGTGTGAGGCTGTAGCGTGTGTTTGCATGCGTTTGTGTTTGATTAAGTGCTGTGTGTGTGTGTCTTTGTGTTTATGTGGATGACATATCAAGCTCTCCTACCTGAGGAACTTTGGAGAAAACGGTGGAGAAAAGTGTCCGTTTGTTAACTTGTGGGGCGTCCTGGATGAGGAAAGGTCTGGGTGACATGTGTTCCCCGTCCAATGTATTGTGTAGGTCTGACTGACTGACTGATTGCGACTGTGTGTGTGTGTGTGTGTGTGTGACTGTGTGTGTGTATTTATGGCGGTGAGTGCCTATGTACACGTAGATGGGCAGAGCAATAAGAAAGTGGATTAAAAATTCGGGGTTTCCTAAGAAAGCCGGATTAGGTGGGAGCGGGAGTGAGCGGGAGAAGGACAAAAACTTTTCCAAGGATTCTTCTTCTTCTTCTTCTTCTTCTTCCCAACCAACAACCCGTCGCTCCGAAGATAACAACCCAGCATTTTACCCGGGACATTTCCCTTACACACACACGCGCGCACACACACACACGCCATGTGCCCGCTCACCCCATCACTGATTCCTCTCATTATACCATTTGGGAATTCGGCCCATACTCGGCGAACGGAGACCCTTTTCTACCTTCTACCCCATAATACTACAAGGTCGTATACATGCATTGGCCCGTATAGGAATGCTGAAGAGACATGTGCATATATATGTGGACCTCCATCATCTCGTGTACACCAATCCATATAGGACATACATATGTCATTCTGACGAGAGGAACGATAGGAATGAGCTGGGAGCTTCGCCTATGAACTTGACAAATACAACACATGGCATGTACATACACGGAGGAGCCAATAAGGAGGAGGGCTCAAGATGAAATTTTAATCTGGAATGGGAAAAAAAGAACAATAATAACTTGGTTAGATTTCTATATATGTGTGTGTGTGTGTGTGTGTGTGTGTGGGAAATCCGATTCAGTCTGTTCCGCAATTCCCCAAGTTTCACCTCCAAGCCGGGGAGCGGCAGACACTGTCATGGGGGGGTGGGGGGAAACTGAACGTGTCGGCTGAGTGTCTGTCTGTCTCATCCGCTCAACCCTTCCCCAATGTACACCATGCCGGTGGTGGTTGGGATCGGAGACAGTGGGACTTCTCTGTGGATCCTCTGTATGTCTGATATTATGTGGCAAATGGTGGCGGCGGTTGGATGGATGTAGTACTAGTGTATACATATATTTGTGGATGTGCATTGGAATCAAGTTCCCCCGGCCGCTCGTATTAGAGCCAATTTTTCTCCATTATGACAGCCTTAAGTGAAGGTGACGCGGGATGGGAGGAGGAGGAGGAGGCTGTGGGTTCGCTGGCGCTGAGGGACATACGAGCATGTATGTACATGTCACCCTCGCCGTGGTAATTCTCGGGTGGCAGGGGCAGATCCAGGATCCACTATGAGCCCGCCACCGCCGCCCCGTCACAAATCAGTACGGATAATGTTGATTAGTCTGCCATATGTTGTGTGAGTGAGCGGGAGGACTCGTCAGTCGGTGGGAATGCCATGCGATCAGTTCCGTAACCCGTGATAACTCTGGCCCGGACGAGTCCTGCGAGTGCACGGTATGAGCAAGGGGACATTCACGGCACGTTGGCTGTGATTTTGGGGCAACTTGAGAAAATTCAAATATTCGCCACCTGGCAATGGCCCGCGCCTTTTTAAAACTTTTTGAATTTGTACAGCATTATCCGTATGGGATGTACGGCTCTGGTCAGATGTCACACTCGGTTTGGCAATGCGAGATAAACGGCACACTTAGGAAGGCACGGTTCCGGGAAGTGTTCATGCGTCGAGACTCACAACGGGTCTTGTGATGACTTGTGCGGGAAATTTACTTGAATGCGGTTTATAACTCAGATGCGGGCTACTTTTATAATGGTGTGGTCGGTGCGAATAAACAATAACTCGAGAGAATATAATTATTATTATTATTTCAACTACTCACGGGGAAATATATCAATTTAATTCATTTCCAGTTAGCACTCACAATATACGTCCGTTCAGCTCGGGCTTCACACAACGACCGAGAGCCTCGCTCTCTAATTGTCACTCAATAGTTAACAGTTGAGCCAGTCATCTGACTGAATGTGTCGCCCTCATTTAAAAGA
>VYYI01003762.1:0-11543 GCA_021029175.1 Bilobella aurantiaca
ATATGAAATATTTATTATGATCAACGCCACCTTTTGAAAAAGAATTCTGAATCATACATCACGAATTTATAATTTGGTCTAAAAACAAGGTTTGTTTTTTAAAAAGCGAAAGTCAGTTATCTCACCGGTTTGCAACAAGTCGTTCTAAATTTTATTTTAGACACACTTTAACTAGAAAGCAACGAATGTGCTATTCATGGCATTCCATATTTAAGACATTCCTTGACAAGGCCAAATAACAATAATTAACGGAAGTCCAAAAAGGCGTTTCAGTACTCTTGTTTCTCGTTGAGGCATGTGCCACGCCCTTCTACCATCTAATCAAAATAATCAATCACCATCAACATTGGCGTTATTTTTTGCCAACTTTAGAACACAAGAAGTACCATACTTACATGTGTTGGTAACCCTTTTACATAGAAAGGTTATCCACGTATAGGAAAATACTACTTAGAGTTAAGCAAACTTCGTATTGAATAGTTTTTGTCGACAGATTCGTTTGATAGACTTGTACGATACTTGTGGCGTACTAAAAAAAATCAGTTTTCTACATTAATTAAAGGCTCTGTACAAAAAACTGACGCAATAATTATACCAGTAATGGCGACTTTTATACAAAATTGTAATCGAGCAACTTACGGGATTAGTGGATGCATGAAATTTGCGTACTACAGTTACAATTTTTACGCAAATCGGCCTGATTCCATTGCGTTAAATGCCGATATAGGAACGTCAACTTTAATTGCAGTGCCATTGGCCGTATTTGTGTCTTTCTACATCGTACAGTTCAATATTGCAGTATTCTTTGTACAGTCAACGAGCCTTGAAAAATTGTTGGCCCTTGGTCTTGACGGACCCTTGATCCTGATGAACGTTTCCCAGTGGTACTTGATTTCGGCCGAGAAACGAGCCAGTGGCGCATCAATCGTCAACCACTTATTTGGAATACAGTATGCAAGTCCTGGTATGTCGACGGTTGCCTACGAGCTTTGTTCGTTTATTATTGCTTCACTAGTGGTCTATCCAATATTCTTCTTGCCTACGATGTATGCCACTTCTTGGATTTTTCCTGGTTTTTATCAGTCTCATTATGAAAACCATCTATGGAATAGTTGATGTAGGAATATCGGCAAATAGGGGCGAAACTGAGGTTGCAGTTGAGGCCTTAAAATTCGTTGCAATGATTGCAATTTGTGTTTCGTTCACTCATGGAACACTCAACATTGCAATAGTACTTCACTGGATATTTGCTTACAATTACACGGTGGTAATGCATCTGAGAAAAATGTTAAGGTAACCTATTTACATGAGTATGACTATTTGCTTAGAATTGTTTTAAGCATTTTCAAACTATTTGTTGACATACAATAGACATAATATACAGCATAATTATATTCTGTACTTACACTTTGTTAACATTGTGAACATGTACATCGTTAGAAACATAATTAATAAGACAGCCTAACTTGAGGCTTATCGAAGATGATTGAAGCTCATTTAAGAACATTCGGAACGAAAAATGTCGACAATGATGACTGTAAATATATGTCAAGACAAATTATAATTAACATCATTACTAATTACTAAAAATTGCAAATTACTTACAGAGAAGCAATTCGCTTGTATGAAAAGATGAAAGTAGCTGACTTAGAAGAGCAAGTTGACATGAATGAAGCTTTTCATAATTTTTTGGAACTCAAGTGTTTGAGTAAAATAAACAACGCGACTACAAGAGGCATATTTGCAGTGATGTACAACGCCATTCTGTCGAATACAGTTTTCTTTACGTATATTCTTGTCAAGTCGAGCGAACTATCGTTATTTATGGTAATGCCTATTGCGATGTGCGTCATTTCGTTCACGATAGCCGAATTTCTTCTACTAAACATTGCCACGGACTCACATATACTGTCTACACGAATAATTTCAATATCAAAAAGTACGTGCGAGAGAAGATCAAAATTATATTTTCAGCTTTGGAGGGCTATGCAGCCGCTCAAGGTTCAAGTTGGATCTACATTTGCTTTTGAAAGAAAGGAATTTTTATTGATAATTTATGGTGAAATTGTACTAAAACGAATTATCGATTTGATGTTAACATTTTAATAAATTATTCTCCAATTCTTCATCATAGCTTACATAATAGAGCATAATAGCATAATTTCGATATCATTTCGATGGTGTTTGCAATGATAAAATAACTTTATTACCTTTAATTATTTCATTATTGGAGTGTTCATTGTAGTATATTAAGAAATAGCCAATTCATACTAACTCTTAAGGTACTTAACTTAACCCTTAGGAACCCTGAGTTTTCGAAAATGATGATTGTACTAGGATTTGAACTGATGTTGTTCGTCGTTCGAAGAAAGCACATCCAAACCTCTTCTCCAATAGACTTGAATCCCTGCATCTCTCTCCCATTTATTCAGTACAACACTAATCGTAGTTTTCAACGTACTTGTAAAAACTCCAGGATTCATAGTAGTAGCAAGTATTGTCATAATATTGTCATATTTTATTGGGCCGAATCTAATGCTAAAGTTCTTATTTCTTCGGAATCCAGTACAAATTTTCCAGACTCCTGTACATCACTTTCCGTTTCTGAATCGCGGGTTGGAGTCGCAGTACTATCATTCGGTTGGTAACGGTACGCCAACACTATGAATATTGCAGTTCCAAAGAGCATTATCACACTGTACGAAAAGAATTGCATGGCCTAGAGAACAAATGCTAATTAGAATACAAAAAAAATGCTAATGAAATTTTAAAACTTCAATACCACCAAGAATTTTTAAAACGTTTTATATTTTAAATTATGATTGATTTGGACAAATATACCGGTCGCTCAAAATAGTCCAAGGTAGTTATCACTATGACGAGCGAACTTCCGAGACCAATTGTCAAGAGCCAAAGGCTCTGAATCACAGCTTTCATACTTTGGGGTGCCTGCAGAATTTTTAAAATTTTAGAAACATGTAATCAATTTTTCAAAAATATCTTTTCTTTATTTTGAAAAATATTTTAGTCAAGTACCTGAGTATACGCAAATGTGAATCCTGTGATGGAGAAGAAGAGTTCAGCGAGCGTCAGCACTATATACTGAGGCAGGAGGTACAGCATGTGAACCAAGTTAGGACTAGTTAGAACAAATTGTTTGACGGCCTACAAATTTTGAAAAAGAAATTAGTTAAAAAAACATTTTAAAAATTTTTGAAAATATGTTTGTTTTTTTAATTACCACGCTCATGTCCATGTCAACTACTAGTCCTGTCCCAGCCTGTTGTGGAAAGACTGCCAAAATATAATTCCCGCCTTCGTCTAATAGCATACTTTGGCAGTGCGTTTTCTTGGAACCCTCGTTCAAACAAATCTTGTACCTACATTTTTTGAAATTTAAAAATTTAGAAAACTAGATATTTTAAAACTAATTAACATACATGCTTGGCTCCACTTCCCATGTCCCCGTAGCCCCGCCCATTTCGAACAGAGCAACATTCGTTCTAACACCATTTGTTCTAGTCAGGTCGAGTGATGAGTTTGGACTAATTCGATTGTACATGACTCTAGAAAAGATAATGTAGTTTAAAAAAATTAATTGAAAAAGAAATTTTAAATAAAACTTTCTTTTAAAAAACGGCTTTACTTTAATTTTGCGTTTCCTTCACGTGACTTTTCTAAATCGTCAATAGAGAAGCTTAGCTTGATCTTCTTGTCTGGCCCTTTCGTTAGGAATGTGCTGTAAGCCTAAAATTAAAATTCAAAGCTTGCATTAGAATTCAATTTGAAAATTTAAATTAAAAAAAAATTGTTTGAGTTTTTCAAAATTACTTTCCCGCCGGCAGCGTCAAAGGGCATATGAGTGACACTCTCGATTTCAAACCCACAACTCTCCAGGGCCCAAACTTCAGTGGAAATCGTGTATCCAGCTACCGGGATTTTTTGAAATTTCACATTTGCATAAGGGTCCAAAATCGCTGAATAATGAGCTCCGCTATCGCTGTCAGCGTTTTTCATCGAAATGTGAATTGGGCATGGAAGGGAATTTATGAAATTCAGACTTGTTTCAGAACTTGAGGGGATAACGGGGTAGGTAGGCTGTTCAAAAGTAGCATGAATTTCAGAAAAAAACTCAAAATTGAGAATTACAATTTTGCAAAAATTTTACCTCAATATGCAGTTCCACAACTCCAGAAATTACGAATGCAAGCGCGACCATAACGCACCCGAAGCACATGCGCTGTAGACTTGTAGTTAAAATACTGCATTTATTTAGCAGTGGATATATGATGCGCTCGAATAGTGGGATGAAGAAGAGAATAAGAAAACTATTCATAGCCTGAAATTTTAAAAATAAAAATGATAACAAATAATAATATTTAATTTTAAAATTTGATTAAAA
Source organism: Bilobella aurantiaca (assembly GCA_021029175.1). Taxonomy (NCBI): domain Eukaryota; kingdom Metazoa; phylum Arthropoda; class Collembola; order Poduromorpha; family Neanuridae; genus Bilobella; species Bilobella aurantiaca. The sequence continues at coordinate 4,403 of VYYI01003762.1, forward strand.
AATCTGAAGAATTTTAGCTTTAGAAAACCTCACCTGCATTTGATCTGGCTTTAATGTCAGGAAAGGCGAAACGTATCCCTTCATCCGAGTCGCTTGAAGGGTCCATGTTGAGCCCTTACAAATATATTATTAAGTATTTTGAAAATTACAAAAAAAGATTATTTTTTTTTTGCTTACCTGCTGTTCATACAGTGCCCAGTATATTGGCAGCGGAGAAATTAGCACCAAAATCCGAAAAAGGACTTTGACATCCTCTATGAAAGCTGCACTGTATTTGCCTCTAGCCTTGTCCAGCCAGTGACCTTGACCTTCCTTACCCACGCAAGTGAGGTCTTTTACAGTAAGGGCGTGCTAAGTACCGTGACTTTTTTATTATATACCGTAACTTTTTACTATCCTAGTTCTTTAGAATCACATTTTCAAACCTACCCAAACACATCCGACCACTTCCAAAGCGACATTTCCTTCTGGCTTCTTCACCTTGTAGTAGCGACTCCCGGCAACAAAAATCACTAGTAACAATTTGGGGAAATAAATTAATTAGGGAAAATAAATTTGAAAGAAATGTTCTGTTAAATTATACAAATTGGGAATCGCTATCCTAGAACAAACATTTAAGATTTCAAATTTTTATTTAACAGATTTTAAAATTTTAAATTTTTTTAAAATTTTAAGTCTATTTTTAAATTTTCGCCTTACTTAGCGCCACAATCCAGAATATGGCTGGAGCGCCAAAGGCGAGAGAGTAGCAAGTATCGTATCCAAAACAGGAAACGTCTCTGCGCATGATTGGCGTTACGAAATTAGAAGACAAGCTTCCAAGATTAATTGCAAAATAGAAAAAGAAGAAAAATTGATGAAGCTGCTTCGTCTGCTCAGGCAATTTGAATTGATCCCCTGCAAAGGCATTGACGCACGGTTTGATGCCGCCTGTTCCAAAACCAATTAGAACCAAGCCCAAAAGGCTGAAAGGGCTGTTTGAACATTTAAAAAAACACATTAAAACTATTTTAATTTTTCAAAAAACTGTCAAACATGTCAAAAACTACATTTTGGGCAGGTGGAGTGGTGTGACTGCTGTGAGGGAAAGAGTACAATTTCCAATTGCGTAGAGAATCGAAATGTAGAGAATTGTCCTAAAATTATAAAGAAAAAACATTAAACTTAAAATAATTTCCTGATACTTAAAATTTCCTATAAAAACAACAACGACCAATGACTTTTACAAGTTCGAAACCTTTTCAAATTTCGTTATGAATAAAACAACACTGAAATTTAAAAAAAATCAAAGTCTAAAAATATGCAAATTCATTAGTTTTCGGTTGTTACATTCCAAAAAATTTAGCAATTTGCTCCATTTCACGTTACATTACTTTACAAAAGTGTTCACTTGCTAAATAGTAGCAATTAGTTTGTATGTAAATGTTTTAATGTAGTAAATAATTAAGTTAACTTACTTAAACTTCCCGAGAAAAGAGTCTGCAATAATTCCACCGAGGAGCGGAGTAAAGTAGCAAAGCGATACAAACGCGTGGTAAATCACAGTAGCGATGTCTTCTGCATTCGGTACTCCGCGGTACAATACGTTTCGTATGTACATGGTCAAAATTGCTTTACAAAATTACCAAAATTTAAAAAAAAAGCTCTGTTCTATAATATTTGGTTTAATATTCTGAACAACATGAACTGTTCTAATGTAATACTGAATAGAATATAATTATTAGCATTATTACTTCGCATTCCCGTGTAGGAGAACCGTTCGCAAAATTCAGTCACGATGATGAAAAATACTGACTTTGGGTATGGAATTTTCTAAAGTAATTTTCAATAAATAAATAAAAATTCATCCACATATTTTTTTTTTAATTTAAAAAAAAAAGCTACGATATACCTGAGTTTCAAGTAGCGGCATCTGTTCCCCATTCAAACGACTTCTAACCTCCACTCCTTTAGTATTTCGGAAAAATATGAGAAACAAATTACAAAATAAAACAGAATGAAAAAAAATTGACTTATTTCGAAATTTGTTGAGAAAAAAAAAGTCTTGCTCCAAGTTTTTTGATAGCGAATAACAAAAAAAATTTACCTCCACTTTCCCCTGCCTCCTTCTCCATTATTTCAACTTTGAAAATCAAACTTTTAATATTAAATTTTCAACACTCCTCCACATCCGTCTTGGGCGGATATTGAGAAGAAGCTATTTTCCAGCTATTCTAAAAAATTTCTAAAAAAAATTAATGAAACTTGTGTCGCCTATCCTCCATTCTCTCCTGCAGCAACCTTTCAAGATTAATAAATGCGACACATGGAAGATGAAAATTGAGACAGATGCAGATGTTGAAGATTGGATTTTAATCTTCTTCCGACGTCAAAAAGTAGGCGAAAATTCCTCTCAATGTCATTTCTTTCTTGTCTTCATAATCCTACAATGAACAGCAAACTTGAACCCATTTGAAAAGGAAAGATCAGTAATCCTTAACCTAATGATCTTCAGCGACAGAGAACTAGCACTACCACCAAATATACGGAGCCTTCTTTATTTCACAACTATATCAATCTTCAGCTACTAAACTTCCGGAAAATTGTTACACACAAGCACATTATGCAGGGGTTCTACATGATCCGTCTATTTCAAGGCGGCGTATTTTTACATTTTTTAAAACTCACATTCATTGTAACGCTTTTCAAATTGTACACTGTACTTTAAACTACTAATTTCAGTGTGTAATAAAAGTTTTTTTTAAGTTTAACATTCTGAAGTGCAAGAAAATTTACACTGAAGAAATAACACGGACAAATTGATAGAGTTGTGGTTTTAGAAGGAACTTTTTATCAAATTCAGCTTGCGGTTGACTGACGTGTGTTTTTTTCATACAAATTTATTTGGTAATGCAATTGTTACAATGTTAGTAGGAGGAAGTTAATTAGGTTGTAAACTAATTAAAACTAAAGTAAATTAAATATCAATTAAATTAAAAGTGAAGTTTAATTAAAGTAATAGTTAATTAAGATTGATATGCTAAATGAAATGTTAGTTAGTTGATTCGAACGCCTAGTTAACCTTCCATTACACAAGGAGGCAGTCTTAATATGTAAATTCATGTTAGAACAGAGTATATGCAGAGCCAGTACAGATGCTTGATGTCAGTCTAAACCAGAATACAATTAATTAAAAGGTACTATTTTAGGTTTTTAGAAAATCTTAGAACAAGAATTCTAATTTTTACACGGAAATCTACAGCTTTGTAGTGTACAAAAACTTTTGGAACGTTTCTTTTCTAAACATAAGTTACATTAAAAACATTCCTTTAATTTAACAAATTTAACATAGTTCATTCGTATTGTCGGCCGAGTGTGTGACCCATTAGAGATACAGAGCCTTTCAAAATAACCGTTGACCATTATCCAACTTTTAATAATACTGTGCTATTTTTTTTTGAAATTAATGACACAGTGTGCCACTTTTTTCCTTCCAAATTGGTTCAAAAATTTCCTCCAAATTGCAAAATTTTATCTCACTTATGCGATCATATTCTTTGTGTAAAGTTACAAATTGTCAAAAAAAAAGTATGGGCTGTTAGGAAAAACTCATTTAAATATTAATGGAGTCTCATTCGAACAAGTTTTTTTTTCTCAAAACGAAATTTTCAAAGGTCGTTCACATGATTTCAAATGTTGGACTGTGCCGTCGCGGCGACGTCAATGTCGCAAAATTTTGAATGCTGCTCGAATACTGTAGCGCCAATTTTCAAATTTGTAAGTTCACACTTTTCTCCATTTTGGAGTTAAAAAAAGTTAGGAGGCCTAATGCTAGAAGTAGGTAAGTTTCTAAATGTTTAGGAATTCTTAGAATTACAAGAGAAAGTACACTGGACTCACAGAAGTATCAAAAATTATATGACTTTCATTATTATCATAGGGGTTGTAGTTTTTGTTTTGTATAAAAAATGCTCTGTATTTTTTGCTTTTTGGGTACGCTAAAGCAAAGTAGGATTCTCTCCCTGCGGGGCAACGTCTCTTCATCCTTCTCCATGGCAGTTTATCGTGGGTTGTAAAAGTCGTAGACAGGGTTTCGTTTTCCTCCAAAACTATTTCTACCTCCACAAATTAGTTCTCCAGCACAAAAGCACACTTTGTTTTGTCAACATTTGCCCACCTCTGGTGACTCATTTCTCCGAAACAGCTGCCGCAACATATTTTATGAAACTTTGGCCCAAGTAATTATTTTCAAATTTCCCTCCAAAGTTTTCGCATTTTGGTCTGCAAGGTGGTTGCCCTCCCGTATTTCGATCCAGCAATAAATTCGGGCTAACCACGTGCCGTAGTGTCATCAAGGTCTTTTGTCGGATCGCCTGACATAGATGGGCACCAAAAACTTCGCCACATTGCATAATTGTGCGAATTACGAGTGTCCGATTGGGTTCCCGGTGATGTTGAGGTCAATGACCCGGAACCAGACTTTGCACGCTTGAGCAAGTAGCTCTTTGCAATAAGCTTATAGAAGCTAAGGTCAATGACCTTTTTGGCTTCGATAGAAGAACATGTTAGCTAGATTCAATACTTTGGCAAGTTGCTGTTTCAGAGATGTTGCTTTGGCTGTACTGTTATGCATGCCCACGTGATACTTGACCTGGCAGAGGTGGGCACTGAAAATTTGGAGGCTTGGGCAAGTTGACCCTTCCAGAGGTGTTTAAGCAAAGCTCCGTTCTGAGGTGTCGTTGTGGTTAATGAGCCTGGGGTGTGTTGTGGGCCGTTGCCCATACATTGGTTGAGGTGACATAGGTGGGCATTGACTGGTGTTGGTGTTGTTTGTGGACAGGGAAATGGATGAACTGCGGAGGTGAGTGATATTCTTTATACGAACCATTCTTCCTTTTGACTTGGCGAGACGTCCCTGTTTGTATTTAGAGAGAAATAAAGGGTTATTAGCTCTGACTCCTCTGGCGGCCCACCGAACTCGCATTGAGTCGTTTACATTTAATAACTCAGAATCGATTTCCTATGAGCAGTCTCGACTGGAAGTAAATAAAGTTCTGGAGAGCCTGGAACTGCGCTGGAGAAAATTAAGTGTGAGAAAATGAGAATAGGAAAACTTCCTTCGTCTCAATTCAAAACTTTCAACGCCCAATTTAACTCTGTCTCATTCACCTGCTTTTCTTCTCAAAACTCTGAGATTCGAAAAATTAATTGCTATTGAAAAGCGATATGAAACTATGTCATTTACAAAGAAACATTTTTTTTTCTTGTTTTTCAAGAAAAAAGCAAACAGCCTTTTTTAATTGACTAGCATATACCATATGGTATAGCATATATATGCTATAGTGCAGGGTCGCAACTCGCAACGCCTTTTAAACAATAGCAAACTTTGAGAAACCGAATTGTGCAAAATGTTTTAAGACTGTTGTTTAAATAATGTTTCTACATCATCAATTTTATTTTCTTAACTCGCTACAATGCTTGAAAAACTTAAGAACCTTTGTACCTATCTTTCTGAAGAAACGACAACAAGCTTTTGAATATGGACGTTACAGCAGGTTGTCACAAAATAAAAATAAAAATAAATTAATGCAACATTCTTTAGTTACAAGAAATTGAAAATAGTCTCGTTAGTTGTACAATAGCGTTACAAGGACTTAAAATCTTAAAACTTTCCAAAGCGATGATACGAGCGGTTTATGGAAAGTATTTTCAAAACTTAAGTAAATCACCAGTGCTCTTTCGAATCGTTTTTAATTGACTTAAAAGTGAAGCGCAATTCGAAGAGATGTGAAAAGGGAAAGGTTGCGCTTATCTTCAAGGTCGATTAGATCTGTTTGTTTTGACTAAAAGGAGAGTTTGTTTAGGAAATGGAGCGCAAAATTTTGAAAGTTGATTAATTAGCCTCTAATGCTGCTTTTAGTAGCACCTAATAGCATCCTAGAACTAACAAGTTAGCTTACTATGCCGAATTGCGGTTTAGCGCCCATTGATGGTTTACTGTCAATCTACCTCAGAAGAGCTGCGTATTATCTAGTTTGTTGGTCTCGCCTAATATTAAAAAAACGAGTATCCTAACATTGTCCGTGGTCTAGCGCGTAATATCGTTGACCTACCAAAGACCTAACAATAATAGTTATTTAGCGCCTCATGCTGGTTTGGCGCCAAATACAGGTTTAGAGGCAAATACTACTTGTTTAGCGCATAACAGTGGTTTGCCACCTAATACTCGTTTTGAACCTAATACTTCCGTTTAGCGCCTTATACTGGTTGAGCGCCTATCACTGGTTTAGCTCCTAACACTGGTGTAAAGAAAAGTGAGGAATTAGCTCCAAATGGTTTCCTAACGCCTAGTATTGGCGCCCAATGCTAACTTATTGTCCGATTCTGACTGACTGACTTACGAGTGGGTTGACGAAGGAACGTTTAGTTTGCCATAAAGCATGGGAGAAGGTGAAGACGACGTTTCATGGTGGTGTACCCTTGGCTTGCCGCAGGGAGACGAAAGTTTCCCGACTTGGTGACTAGGCTGTCGAGTGTGGTTGACTGGTTGCCATGGTGATGGAGACGGTGGAGCCCTGCCTTGTCACTCAGAGCCACCAAGGTGGTTCCCACTCCGTTCGACCCACCAACGCCGCAACCCCCACCCTCGTTCTCTGCACAAAACAAACAAATAATGAAGATTGAGGAGACAGTTATTGATTGGACCTCATCTACACTCCCCCTACACTCTCCCCAACACTTCCATCCTTCAAACTCAATTCAAAAAATTCAAACACACCCGCTTCACACATACACATTTTTTAAAACAAGTCGAGTTTCTCTCCAAACATCCCCTTAAATCCTCTGTATTGTCTCGTGTCACCCCATTCAGTAGGAGATCTTTCTCACTTTACCCCTTTTTTCAGTTGATTCTTTTCACATTATCCAATTTCTCAGTTGATCTTTCTCTCTTTGCCCTATTTTACTATTGTCTCATCGTACCCCAATTTTGCTATTTAGCTGTTTCGTGGTGAAAAATAGAAGCATTTTTGAAATTTTTAAGCTTAAAAAAATTGTTATGTTAGATAATGTTGCATGCTAAATATAAACCACATCATTACGATCACCAAAAAATTGATTTTTCCTGTAGAAAATTGGATCCATTCACTTATACACCTACGTG
>VYYI01003763.1:0-11541 GCA_021029175.1 Bilobella aurantiaca
AAAAGTTATGATGTTTTCCATGACCCCCTTGACCCCCAAAATGACCCCTTAACCTCAAACTGACCTTTTAAGGTCAAACTCTAGTTTTGCATGAAACGAAAAGTTATGATTGTCTCGATGATCGTAGCATCATCGAGATGCTACGATGGGGTCATTTCCTTCATTCGGAAATGACCCCTTGACCTCAAATTGACCTTTCAAAGACAAACTCTAGTTTTGCATGAAACGAAAGTAAATGATGATTTTGATTACATAAAACGCTTTGTATATTTGAAAATGGCCTGTCGAGTTTCGAAAAGCATGACTTCTATTTTCTAGTCTAATCGTAATATGTTTCTAGTTCTATGTTTCCTACTTCCGCTACTGGTTGACCGTTTTACCACGGTTTATTAGTAGCTGAAGCGAAGCTGAAAGCTACTTTCGTCATATCTGTCCGTCTGTCTATCCGAGCCACTCGTGTATCTCAGGAACCACTGAACATATCTCAAATCTATTTCCTGTGATGTGTTCCTAAGGTTCCGGCGCTGTTCAAGTTTGTTTCTGTTTGACCGGAAGTGACCCCCTTGGGGGTCAAACGTCAAGGGGTATCATTCTAGAACAACATGACCCTTACAAAAGTTGTTCCTCTTATAAAGGGGAGCAACACTTGTATTAGACACTTTTCTCTGTGCCCTTCCAATGACCCCCAAAATGACCCCTTGACCTCAAAATGACCTTTCAAGGTCAAACCCTCGTTTTGCATAAAACAAAAAGTTATGATGGTCCCGATAGTCGTAGAGCCCCACTTCACTGGGAATCGACCCCTTGACATCACAATGACCTTTCAAGGTCAAACTCTAGTTTTGCATGGCACAAAAAGTAATGATGATCCTGATGACCTAATTTTTGAAATTGGCCTATTGACTTCCGAAAAGTAAGACTTCTATTTTCCAGTCTAATCTTAAAATTTTTCTAGTTCTAACCAGGAGTGCCTTTGAGGTGTTTATTTTTGAAAAATCTGAAACCGCGGTACTAAATTGGGCATATGAAATAATAATTTTTAAGCATAGTCTCCCTTCGCACTACTCAAAATTAAAGAAACTAAGCAGAAAATTAATGAAAATTTCTTTAATATCTTGTGAAATTTGCTTTCCAACTTTCAGGATTTACTCAGAAACTCTTTTGCTCTTTAAAATTGCAAATGAGTGAGAACGAGTTTGAGAGAAAATGAAAATATAGGTTGCAAATCTCATAAGGTTACATCAGATTTCTCTCCGAATATCCGCCTAGATTTTCTAAATTTGAGTAGTGCAAAGGCACACTATCCTTAAAAATCATTATTTTGTCTATATAATTTAATTCTAAAATTTTGGATTTTTCAAAAATAACCACGCCAAAGGCACTCCTGGTAAGTGTCCTACATCCGCTACTGGTTGACAGTTTTAACACGGTATGTTATTAACCACATCTGTAATTGGAATTTTTAATTCTTAGGTTACTAGAAGTAACTCAGTAATAGTTAAGTTTGTTTTTATTAAAAAAAACACTATTATTTTTAAACAACTTTAATAGTTTTTATCCGTGTTTGCAGGCTTTAAATAAGCAAATAAAGGCTTCTTCTGTTGTCTTTCAAATCAGAAATTTGTTAATGTTAATAATTAGGATGTGTCTTTTTCCTTTTAGAACGTTGACTAATTATAACACGTACAATGAAGGACACTACTAAAATTAATTCTTACCAAAATTTGAACCGAGCAAAATGGTGTGCATCAAATTCTGCACACGCTTGATAGACATTGACACACATTGATCGTTTTTATATGTGAAGTGAAGTTTTTCTTTACATTTCCGTGTCTTGGCCAATTGCCCAAATTTACAAATGGCTAGTGAAATTCCTATCGCTACTTTTGAAACAACATTTCTGTTGTTTCATACTACTCGCCACGAGTTAATTATGCAGTGACCAATCACAAACGCTTTTTACAACTAGAATCCTATGCATTATTGCCGGAAAACTCCAAGTGGAACAAATAGGCCCTAATTTTTTAGAATTATCGCAAGCTAAACAAAATGCGCATTCCCGAGCTTACCTACCGTTCTCAGTTGTGGCTGGGTAACGTCTTTTGGATGAAGGATACAAATTTTAACATGTATGAGCACATCGAAGTAAGAAATTTAACAAGAAGCGATAAACCGGAAACCGAATTGATTACACTCCTTGAAGCACATTTCATTCCACTGAAGAGCCCTTAGATGGTTTTTATTATAGACATTGCTGACTAGCCGGAAAGTTAGCGTATCTATTTTTAATTCCATCATAGTCTTGGTGAGGGCAAATCCATTTTTAGCACCTGCACGAACATGGCCGACAAGCCCGTAGACATTGCTCATCAACGGATTTACAAGTTTACATTGAAGCCAAGATTCGTTTTAACTATAACTGTTTTTTCGCCTATTTTGAATTGGCAAAAAAAACCCTTTATTCCGATAAAAGAGTCATGGACGTTGAACAGAAAATATTGGTTTTCTATATTGTCTCCACTAATTCCGTTCGAACGTATCAAAGAAATTTAGCTCTAACCACAGAGCTCTTGTTTTCGCGGTTTTGTTGTCAATCGAAGTAGGATGCTTCTCCAGAAAATAGCGTCTAATTGCACAATACCGCAATTATATGGACAACTAGCAAAAACCCGGGAGAACAAATTTGCCGGTATTCAGCAAATTAGGTACACCCTGAGCAAGACCACTGTTTTTTAAGTTATTTTAAATGTTGCAATAATTAGGTGTACAATCAAAAAGGGGTTTGCACTATCGTAATTAACATCAACGGTCAACTCTAGACCCTGTAAAATTTTCAATGTCCCTGTATATTTCCTTACCTACCTTACTGGTTTGTGGCCCCTGAACTTTCCCTCAACTTTGATGAAACCCAAAGGAGACATATCGGCTTTCTAGGTTTTGGTTAGTTAATTGTATGTCTCGCTGAGTCAGTACATCTTCAAATGTATTGCTAGTAAGAGATCCAACTACCATCACGAAGCAATTATTATTATTATTAAAAGGTTTCATAAAGCCCTAATCGGGCGAAACGCCCATGAGGCTTTTTATATGCAAAATCAAAGTAGCACGGGAATTGAGTTTGAGTAAGTAAAATTTAGTAAACGTAAAGCATTCTTTGGCACATACATTAATAATCTAAATTAAAATTAAGGTCGAGTGCAACCACGTACAATATAAAGGATTATAAAATTATTATAGTTAAGCAAGAAATTCATACTCAACAATTCGTTCAACTTCCGTCTAGAAATATTTGCTGACGCATATTTCTCAAGATCTAATAATCAGGTTGATTTTCAGAACACTTGCCTGCATTGATTGGAATTGAGTGTTAATTTTAGTACTTCCTGTCGTTAAAATTGTTTCAAGATTAATTCATTTAAACGAATAAATGACCTAATTTCACACATTTTTCTTTCACAAAATACAGATATCTTTTTAATTTTTTCAATAGTCCAAATGATACAATTTAAATTTCAGTTAAATTTTAAATTCAGTATAATCAATTAGACTTAAATTATCTTTTCTTAAATTATTTTTAGAAGAATAGCAAGACCTAATTCCATGTTGTTCATGATTAACATTTCCTTGATGGTTCCGTCACGAAACGCAAATGTCTTCTCACCGTTGTCTGTCTTAAGTTATCAGTAAAGCAATGGTATGGGCTTAGATTGCTAGTGTTCGCTTACTTGCAAGACCGCATGCAAGTTCCAAACTTTAACTTCTAGAAAATGTAAATAACAAACAACAAAAACAAGTTCAGAACCAAAAATTAAATTGTAGTTAACAAATTTAATATTGGATAAATTTACAGATTGACTTATACTTTAACAATTTACAACATCTTAATTGCTACATACGCACATTCAGTGCTCACACTACTCATAACTGCCAATGTTGTGATATTTTGACTTGTTTTAAGAAGGTACAAACCAAGCAAAACCTTGTCAACTTAAGAAATTTGGCAATTGGTAGCGAAATAGCTACTTGTTTTTCGAAAAGAGTTTTCAAAATATGTTTTTGTTTAAAATTATTGTTCGCTCTGTTATAAAATTGTTTTTTTCTAATTTACCAACAAATACAATACAAACCTTTATTAGATCACCTAAACCTAAAGAACTCGTGGTATTTTTAACTGTCTGCTCAATCTAATTAGCATACTTATGATCCTTGTTTTTTGAACCTCCCAGTTTTGTTTTGTTGGCCGTTGTTATTACAATTAGCCAGCATTTCTCTAGTCTTCGCGTGACAAATAGATTAAATGATACTGTCATCTTGCCTCTGCCCAATTTAAAATTCAAATGTGTAGTGTTTCTCTTACTCAAAATTTATTCTTGATTACTATGTGACATTAGCGTTTGAAAGTAGTAGAATCTTCCATGACTTTGTCGGTCCAAACAACCTTGATTTCACAAGTAAACGGTTTGACCGATTTGAAATCATCTTTTTGTTTTTGACTTTTTAAGACCTCGAGATTGTCGGATCGAGTTCAACACTTAAAAGGTTCAAAATTTCCTAGCATTTATTTTTCTTGCTTTTGATGAAATACATCAAAATTCTAACACCAGCATATTCAAGTGGTGTAGCCATTGAGTTTTACTAGTTAATTTTGCGATAGAAGTGATATTTGTTTCCAAATTAACCTTGCTCAATTACTGATCAATTTCTGATGCATTGTACTGTTACGCACGCACGCACAGCTTTCAGAGTCGGTGATTGATTACTATCATGAATTATTATTAAAATACCAGAAAACACAGTTACCCGTTAGATGGGTTTGTTATGGGGTAATGGGAAGGATGTGAACCCCAAAGTTCAAACCCTTCTACGAGCTTGAGAAACAAATTGGTATACTCGAAGTCACCATACTCGCAGGGCTGATGTGCAAATGTATTTTAGTTTTACAGTAAAATTTGCAAACTTTTCCTCTGAAGCGCAACTAAAGCAATATGCTTACATTTGTGACATTATTTTTCTTTGGCAATAGAAACATCATAATACGTTATAAAGTACACTGTGGAATCTAGTGTGGTGGAACTGGTGATTACCACAACACCATACGTCAGCACAAGTTGAGATAATTTTTGCATATCAAACGGATTGTACCTTAGTGTTTTGGTATAAATATAACTCTTCCAAGGCGTGTATTTTCATCGCATTCCAAATTGTAATCTCGTTACCTACATCTGTTTGAGAAACGTTACTTCAAAACGGTCTAATTCTGGTTGCTTGCTTTGCCACTGTGATGGGGGAGTGTACTCAAATACAATGTAATACATGTAAGTCAGATTTGCAAAACACCCAAGTAAATGCTTTCTACTATCAAGCATTGTATCTGAACCTTTTGAGTCGCATTTCGGCTTCTACAAGTACAACATATGACTCTACAACGCACAACTACCATTCTACAATTAAGGAAGGCAATTTGGAGTGCTTTTTGTGTCCACGATCTACGCAAATGACGATAACTAATGCAATTTACGGGCCTGAAAGCTCAGTTTCACAAAATTGTGTATTTCCACCAGCGGTTGCTAATCCATGCGAGTGCATTCAAGTAACACATTTTGTACTAAACTTAGAAGTTGAAGTTGGTTACATTCTTATTCACCTTTGTGCTAAATTTTTGACGTGCATAGATGTAACGGGCAAAACTACTGCATGACAATTGTTGCCAACTACCTATTTGGAGTTACAGAGGCTTGCCCAGGTAGTACAAATGCCTTGCAGGTCAGCTTTCAATGCGCCTGAGGAAAAAGTTCAAGAATTGTTGCTGAACATTGCAGTTTACAAGAAATCAGCAACAAATGTAGCTTGTAGAATTTGAAGTGTACAATTGGAAGTTATGAAATTTGAACAATTTAAAATAAATTTATTTGACATTTGGTGTGAGCAATAATCAATCTGCGTCACAGGTAATGCATAGCATAGGGGATAAATGAACTTAAGAATATGTTAATTGGGTCAGTAGAATTCACTTTGTAGAATTTTGGGTTATAAATTATACGATGTGTGGTTTGTGTTCCATAGTGGTTGGGTGCTTTGTTGGTTGGAACTAAAGTGTTCTTACAAGAGAACTATTCTTAGTGCCGAGAGTTTGGATATGTCATCTATCCTCGACTTTAGTTTAGTACGTTTTAAAATGATAATTTATTGACATTGCTGTTATTTTGTTGGTTAAAACTATACTTACTAGTTGAATAAATAGGTGAAAATAGCATTTCAAGGTTCAAATTTAAAAACCCTGTCTTTTACAAGAGTGTGTTTAAATTTTGTTAGCATCTTGTGCACATTTGAGACTAATGTATTTTGCAAACCACCATTCTCTACCACAAATATAAAAATGCATATTGGTATAGACCCAGAGTAAATTAAAAACGTTATCAATATACGAGTGCTAAAACCCAAAGGAAGAGGTGTTTCGTTACTATCCAATGTTCCATAATCGTTTCGGTGATTGCGCACTCTCTTCCAAAATCTCTCCATAGTGTCGTCTTCCTGTAACTTACCTCGCACACCCGACTCTACATAGAGTCTTGCAGCCTTAAACAAAAGTCGGCGACCAGCTAATGCTAATACCATGAAACTTGGTGAAATTGTATTCAGGGTACCATGTGTATCACTAATTGGGTACAATCCACGATATAAATGTTTTCGATATAGACTATCAAATTCCAAGTCCTCTAGTTGTGTTTCAGTAGCATAAAGCATAGATGCATTACACTGCATTACTTCCGACAAGTAGTCCACTCCACAAGAGGGTGGTGTTGAACTTTTTAGAAGTTGTACAAAAATATGTTCATTACTTGTTCCAGTTGTAACCCTAGAAATGTTTAGTCTCTGAAAACCGTTTGCTTTTGCTTGCTCCATGTATAAGCTTGGTAAGTTGCGTAGGTCGGCAACGGCCTGCATAAGCGAGCCAATGGATTCTAGCGTAATTGTATCACGGCAACTCATACGGCGTTTTGTCCATGGATTTGGCCCGACCTTTGCTGTGTACTTGTGGTCTTCATACATGCAATGCTCTAGTCCGCCAGATTGGGGCAAGCTGCAACAGTAGTCATGAAGTCCCCAAGTGCTGTACAATACAGGAGGGGTATATAACTTGAAATTTAAATTTAGCGCTTCTGCTATTGACTCAACTCCTTTCCGATTTAAGGGTTTCACAAGAGACGTTATTAGAACGCCCTTATATCCGTTTGTCAAAACGATACAAACCAAAAATATTCCCAGTGCAATCAGGCGAGCCTTGCCATTGAGACGCAACTTACTAGAAAATGATTGTGTCTGTTCTAAAATGTACGCTACAGCCAAAACATAAGTTGTGTCACTCAAATCATTGTATTGAAAAATTAGTTGTACCGTACCACACATGCTCACTAAAAGTGCACAAACTACAATCCATACTTCTGTATCAAACGGGCTGAAATATTTGGATAGTTCAATAATTCGATCCATCCCGGCGCAAGTAAGTATACTTTGCTTAATACTTTTAAGAGGAGAGGTGAGTACATTGGATCCGGATGGTAGTGCCATTGAAAATTTAATGCGAGCAGTTATTTTTCTAGCATCAGGTGGTACTCGAAGCATTAATACGGGTGTTGAAACAACAGAAAATGTGCTTGAGTTAAACCAGCGGCGTAGGAATTTGTAGCATTCGACATCGCTCTGTGGAACAGGAGAAATGTCAATCTGCACTTCAAGGGATACATGTTGAGTTAGAAGGTGTTCGACAGTGGTTTCAAAATCTAGGCAAAAAATTCAATTAAAAAAAATAACATAATTAAAAATATTTTAAAAATAACTTTGACAGTAGATCATTATATTTTCTCAAATTAATTATTCCAATATAGGCTCAGTTGTTAGTGCAAAATTTACAATCTTAAGATATGATTAGGCATTTCGTTAATTTGAAATTTCTATGATATACAAAGCAAAATGCAAAAACACATTGATAAACCTATAAACAGTGTATATGTAAAAGAATTTCTGAATCCCTACCTGCACTACCCTCCGATTCAATTAGTGTATTCGATATAAAGTATAATTTTGTATCCACCCGAGAGAGAGACACAAATTTGGAAAAACGTAAAGCATTTCCTTTAACCTCGAGCCAAATGTATGTGATTGGTTGTTGCTCAAAAAAATACTCATAGCTGTTTTCTTGGGTGATAACCTTGTTGTAATCAGTGTTAATCCATTTGATTGGTGACATTCTATTGCCCGTAAAAATTACGTCAATTACTGTTCGCGGATAGTACGCAGCTACTACATTTCGCGTAAATGCACTAAGATACATTGACCCAAATGTTGCGACCACTGGGTTATCCGACCTACTCCAATACGTGTCAAAATACCAATACGCATCAGATAGACTGTGTTTACTGGGAGGGTCTATCAACACAACTTTAACGCAGTACACTCCCTTAATATGATAGTTACTAATTACACATTCGTGAATCCCTTGACGGCCATTTTGTTCTAAACTGTCGCAAGTTTTATTAAACTTATTTCCACGTGGTGTGGAAATCACAATGGGGTACGGAACGTCGAAAATAGAGTTGTTGGAATAGTCAATTATATTTGCATGACAGAGTTGGTCTTCTGGGGTTAGAATTTGTGATAAGTTTAAAGCAATAGCAGAATTAATATTGTTCGAAATTAACATTAGTAATAGTATCATTGTATTTCCTCAAACTAATTCTAACACAGAAGTGTTAGAACTCACTCAGAATAGTAATATTTTTATGTTTCCAATTTGGGAAGTAAAAAACAACAACATATAGGTGCCTCGTCTTGTTGGAAAACGCGCACGTATTTTGCGGAAAAGTATGTCAACATGCAGAACGTTAAATGTTGTGGAAGAAAATAATTATAATGTAAAATCTTGTTTAAGCAACACCATATTTTTAACTTTGCCGCTTGATAACATGGTAAATGATTATAGAGTGAGGTTATCTGGTTGTGTTCTAAATAGGACACATCGCATCAGCGAGTTACAAAATTTAATGAGAATCAAAACAAAAATTTTTTAGTGATATACTGTAATTAAATTTTTAATTATTGAAACTACTTTGCTCCATATATGTGTTTACGATGTTTGCCTCCGAACGCTTAAGCCTTATATTCTGAGCCCTGATGATTTACATTATTTCCTGATAGCCGTCAGTAGGTATTAAGTTTTGGCAAAAATAAATATTGCGATCAAAAATGACAAGTCATTTTTAAAAATTTTCAATTTTGTATTTAAATTCATTTTTTTTTTGTTAAATATTAAAAAAATGGTATTATGTTTTTAGTAGTGCAAGGACTAACAAAAGTTGGACTTAGGAGAATATTTTATTTGTTCATTAATATACTTCAAAAGTGTAAGACAATATGCTATTAATCCTAACGGCAACCTTCAAATAAATCAAAGGATGCTTTTTTTTACCGCCAGTAAGTTTCTCCTTGACTGAAGGCTGAGTCGTTACAAATAAGTTTTCATCAACAAATTTAAAAACTGCTCAGCGGAAACTTTGTAAACGGGATATATTTTTGCCTTTTTTCAATACAAATAAGGCTGAGATATTTTCTCAAAGCAAAATGAAATTGTGGATGCAAGTTTTACTTATTGTTGCGGTAATGAAGATGACATACGGAGGCAAATACGATCCAATTTGTGACGCTGATTGGTTTGGTTGTCCGACGAGAAATGTAAGACAACTTAAAGAAACTGTTTAAATTAGTGTTTCACCTATGAAAAATTTTACTGAAAAATTTGTTTTTAGTGCAAAGATGATTGGGAACAGTAAGTCTATTACATAAAACCATACAAAAAAAAAATCATTTTTCTTTTATTTTCAAAATTATAATTAACATAACGTAAATAATTATTTTGGCCATTTTTGCAGGTGTGGATTTGGAGTTGGTAAGTTATAACCAAAATATAAAATAAAATGAAGTTGTAATATTAAGTACTAAAGGAAATAGTGAATTTTGAAAATTTGATCTAGATTGTGAAAAAGTTCACTACTTTTAAATAATTCTAATCAACGTTGCCTATATTGCATTTTCTCAACGAGGCTTAAGATTGCTTCTCCCGCATCATCGATTATTAAAAAACAACATTTGCAACTCCTACTATGCAAATACAGGCACATTGAGAGTCTCAATACAAAAATTTTATCAATGTCTTCTTCTCTTATAGTGAGAGAGTCGGCAAATACATTTTTAACATTTATTCATCCAGAATCCTCTGATGTGCACCCAAGTGTTGAGTAATTGCACTTCAACATTATAACTACATTTAACAACTTCAATTGCTCTGCAAAACCAAAATATGCTCCCATAGATTGGCATTTGAAATAATTAGTATCTGGGGTTCAAAACTAAAATCCTCCATTTGGTGGCTTGCCACTTCACTCTTATTCGCACGACTGCTAAATGATCCCAAAATTGAAAAAAAATGACTGCATCTCACATAGTTTTTTTAAATGAGAGTAACATAATGTTACCGTACATGACTCGTGAAATAAAGAAAATATATGAAAAATAATACAATTAGAATAAATAAATTGTGTTTACACTGATATTGTGCACAGTTGTGAGAAATGACGCAGGCAGATCGGGCAATATTTGTTGTCACTCAATTGGAAGCTCGAGGACGCGTGTTTGTCGATACCGAAGTACAAAAAGAGGCGAATTTCCAAATAGTGGGGTCTGGTGGGATCAATACTGCCTTCCAATTGTAAATACAATAAAGAACTTATCTGAACTAATAACTATATTAAACGACAGTTAAAATTCAATTAACTAATTTAGTATCCGAGTTATGCCGAATGGGACTGAACAAAAATCTCAAAAATTCCGGACCTTCATTTTTGTAGAATTTTAAGTCCGCAAAAATTTAAAGGAATAAAAGATATACTTAGTTTGCCTTTGTGTTGTCATTATACTTAATATCTACAAGTAAATGTTCTTGAAACAATTCAATCTGAAAATAATATAATTTAGTATATCTTACAACACAATACATTTATTAAACTTATTAAAAAAATGTGCAGATAATTGTGATTTTCAATTTAGTATTATTGTATCCTACTCTAAAGGAATTTCTCCATACGTAAATGAAAGCAAAAAGTTACACCCAAGGGTACCAAAGAAGGTGCCTTAAGGTGCCTTATTTAGCTAAAAGTGGTGCCCTTGAAATTATTTTAATCCAAAATCAATATCATTTGTGAGTTCGGCTGCTACCCGTTATAGGATACCGCTTTCGGTCACGACAATCACAAATGATAAACGTAATTAATACTCTTTATATGAAGCATCTAAGATTTAAATTAGATTTGAAATTAAGAAATGATGGTATCATGTATAATTAAATTTAAAAATATTAATTGCATTTAGTTATTAGTAGCGGAAGCGAAGCTGAAAGCTACTTATGTTTTCGTCATTTCTGTCCGTCTGTCTGTCTGTCCGAGTATCACGTGTATCTCAGGAACCACTGAACATATCTCAAATCTGTTA
>VYYI01003764.1:0-11541 GCA_021029175.1 Bilobella aurantiaca
CAAGAAATCAAAAACGTCACGACTCCCAACCTATCATTATTAATTCCTTGCAGATGGAGATATTCTGGCTAAAGCAGCCGAAGAAGAAAACGATGAAGAATAAGAAGGAGAAGAAGAAGAAGCGCGACAGGCTCAACTATCACTTTCACAAACATACACACACACACACACACACACACACACACTCCATTCTCCTTCACCAAACCCAAAGAGAATCACCACCAAAGAGCTCTAAACTGAACCAGTCTGTCTACGGATCCATTCCAACCACCCATGTCATACGCCTCTTCCTATTATTACGACATAGTTTATAATCTCGGCCTTACTAGAGGTAGTAAGTAGCAGTTCTACGACCGACCACAGTAGTCCAGTGCATGCCATATACTTCCTTCATACTCGCCCCGGCGCCCATCCCAACACCCCACCACCAGGAAATAGTATAGCCTGGACACACATTATATGCAAAGGAAGGATGATGATGACTTGTAAAAATACACATGTAAGACGACTCACTATCAGTTCACAACATGTTCCGCCAACTTTGCCAGCCCACCCCTCACTCATTACCTTCCGCATATACACTAGACATAGACATACATACATGCATCCACATTCCCAACAGCATAATACGAGACGAAGACGACGGATATAGATAGCTCCCTCACACTTCCACTCACGCACGCACATGGCTACACTTTATTTGTTTAAACACTCATAAGGTTCATGGGGAGAGACGAGCAAGTTCAGATACATATACGGATGAGAATGAGAATGTTGATGATGATGAGGAGGAGGAGTGTAAAGGAGGAAATCACAACCGTACAGCATCGCATGTACGTAGGTAAGGTATGCATACATGAGTGTTTCCAAGGATCGAAAAAATAACCAGATCAGGCCACTATCCCCGCAGTCGTTGTCGTCCCTACATGCAGTCCCAGCTTCCTTCGGGATCGACGACGGGGGAATGCGGACCACAAATTGTTATATTAAGGGAAAACTAAACGGACCCATTCCTCTCTCTCTCTCTTGCTCTCCTATCCTGCTGACTAGTGTGCATCTTTATAGGATCTAATCGGAGAACGGACAATTCCCTCGTATGCAGCTCTGCCCAGCATGCATTGGATTCCCTAAATGGTCCCACAGATAACCTTGCAGGACAACGACGACGACGACGATGGGAGGGACAACAACGAGAACAGACGACCAGTACAGTATAGTGCTTTCCATATAAGAGCCCCCCCCCTAACACACATGCATACGTACACATTACTACACGCATCTGTAAAATCCCTGCCCAATCCTCGCTCCCGTCTTTCTTCTTCCTCATCCCCGACTACGACCACCTCCTCCGGCTGGTTGCCTGCATGGGATGGTTGGTTTTGCTTGATTAAATTTAACTACCGCCAAGACAAACTTGAAGACTAATCACACTCGAGAGATACAAGAGAATAACGCCGCAATAATGTACAATTACGGCCTTTATTTACAATCAAGGATTGTCACACACATACACACAAACGCAGACGAACACCAGCAGGGCTGCGGCGGAGTCAGTGAGTCAGCGAACGAGCCAAGGGAAAAAATCTCCTGATTTCCTCCCACTTCCACCACATCTCATGCCAAACCCCTACATATGGTCCGAGTATATATGTTTATACAGGTCCCCTCCATCCCCTCCTAATCCATGAGGAACTTATGGCACACATTTAGTTCTGTCGCCACATCGTCACATGGAGATGGACACACCTTACATACACACATGTACACCAACTTTAATATGGAGACACACACACGGTCGCACACACACTGCATGCACACTGGTACATGTCCACATTGCACCCCTGCATGCAGGGCGATGGTGGTCATATACGCGGAAACCGGACTTAAAGTCAGTTGATGTTGTTCAGTAAACACCTTCATGTCAGTCAACGAATGAGGAAATGAGAGAGAAATGAACGGGTGAGGAAGAATACACTCTTTTACTATTACCACCATCATCACTAGCACATATAGCGCACCGCCGCCATTAGCCATGCATACACACTACACACACACACCTTAGACGACGACACATCTTCTCGTATTGCCATTCACCATTAGGAAGGACTCTCCACTTGGAGATAACGAGAGTAAATGCATGTGTGATATACACACGAAACTAAAGCCTCCTGCAGATATGATTAGTAAACAGAAATTATTATGGGGAGATAACGGACAATTTCCCCTAAGCACCTCCAGTCCCCACCCCACCTCAAGTTGATTAAATACAACGTATTTAATCCAAGTATTTTCTGTATGTGGAGGAGTAGCACTCCACATTCAGACATACACAGACACTCTCTCTCTCACACACACACACACACAAACTAAATGACCGTAGCCATCAATTTACTTTGGCGTAAAGTACCAATGTCAACGCCCCTTTACAACAAAAATAAAAACGATCCGGAGGAGTATAAACACAAATAGACGACAAGAGGACGGAGTGAGCAGGATGGAGTGTAGCAGCAGCAGCAAAAGCAACAGCAGTGGCAGCAATACAGACAAGCAATCCCATCTAACTCTACATGCTCACACTCACACATGCTCATCTCCTCTTCTGCCTTCCTACCAGACGGAAGGCCCATTAAACCTTTTCAATAATAATATATTAATCAGAATCATAATAATTCTTCACTCCTAATAATAAAAGTTTCCCTTCATCCACCACCTCCTATCCTTCTCCCTTCCTCCTAGAGTTTATTCAGGGATGGCGCGCAGTAGTGGCGATGACGCGGGCTGCCAGGGTAGCAACAACACACTAGCCACGGTATGACTCAACCGACGACGGGAGTGAGTGAGAGAGAGAGACACTGAGGCAGTGAGGCACATAAAAGGACAAGCTGGATCGTAAAACCTCACCATCACTACTTTTTCAACACGCTCACACGCATCAAATCAAGAGGAAAGCAACAATTTTGGGAGTGGGAAGCACGTGGAAGTGACAAAAACTTTTTTTACATATAGTTTTAACGTGCAAATGTCCTCTTTGCTCCTTCGTCAGTGGAGGACAAGACTAAGGATCCCAGGATCAAAGCACACTTGGAACAAGTCCACCAGAAACTATCCTCTGCTCCCGGCTTTATTGCACACATGCATGCATAAACAGATACACACACAAACGCCATATACCGCATCATCACTTACGTCGTCTTCACAGCATAACACAACACACCGACCAGTAACACACCAACACCTCACCCCCACCCTACTTCAACTACAAGGCGAGTCCTCTGGAGGAAACTGACTGTGGGCAAATGGCCCTCAATCTCATGGACCTCCACAACCTACTGAGCAATTCCACACGCATCCTCCACCTCCTCCTCCTCCTGCACGCATAACTCATTTCAAATAGAGCTCACGATGTGGAAATATCCCCTCAAATTTTCCAAAAAAGTCCAATTCAAAAGTATTTATAGAGGAGAGACAGACAGAGAGAATTCCTCTGATTGTTCCTCAGTCACTGTGAGAGCCAATAAGTTCACTGCCAAACCCGATTTCTTTCCTGACAATTAGGCTCATCATCATCTCAGTCAGCTCATATAATTGGAGTGAAAAACTGGCTGGGACTCACTGGTTGACTTGACTCACTCAAAATTACCATAGAGCACTTATCGGGGACTGCCCTTGATTGGCCCTCAAAATCGTGAAACTCCACGGCTGATCGGGTAGGATTAAATAAATGATCAAATATATATGTATCTATATATGCATATATATACGGACTAAAACAGAGATATACAGCGATCATCGTGATCGTCCTCCTCGTCGTCGTCATCATCATCATCATCATCATCATCATCTCTGCGGATCATTCCCCCCTCAAATGACTCATGTAAGGGAACGAGGCACAAGAAGGACCAGATCAGATCCGGTGGTGCAGTGACTCTGGCAATGCACTACACTCAAAACTATCCATCGAGAGAACCGGAGCAAGTGTGGCAGGTAGATGACGGCAGGGAAATGGGCGGAAAAAATATTTACGTACATGAAATTAACGGTTGTAATACCAACACGATCACACTGGAGAATTACCAGGCCCTGTTATTAAGACGATAACCACAAGTCTGACAGACTTGATTATTTTCATGCATCCTTACAACCCTACACTGCAGACGGTACATGTAGGGCCCTACAGCAGTAGCTTACGCAGGGCAATATGCACATTACACCGCCTGAGTTGTGGACATAACGACGGTGGAGTCATCGTTATTGTTGTTGTTGTTACCTTTTCTCAGAGAACAACAAAGTCCACTACCGTCAGTCAGTGAGCCAGCCAGCCAGCCAGCCATTGGATAGGTGGTGGTGTGGATATATGAGGATGACGACGCTGAGGAAAAACCATGCATCGGTACACTTAGGATCATCGTATAATGGTAACTCCAAATTGCTGGTCACGTACATTCAAACATGCCCAAATTGTTCGGTTTTCTTGAAACAGAAATTACGGCAAGAAAATTATTTTTCATTCGTTACTCCCATGCATTCATTACGCTCGAGACTCAGTACACACACACACACACACACACATGTATCCGCACACACACAAGCAGACCAGAAGGCACACGGAGTGGATTTTAAAAGCGACGGTGAATCGCATTTTTTCTCTCATTCACTCTTTCAACACATGCACATACGAAAAATATGCCAAATGCCCCTCTAACAACAGACACGATTTCTACACAACAGTGACAACGTTATAAGATGGAATTCGTTTCTATTAAATTCACCAATTTCGAACATGGAAGAATAGTCCGCCAGCCAGACACATGCGGACACACACACACACCGCATAATTGGTGGTGGTGCGAGTACCGACCATCGCTGTCTACCGAATAATGAGGATTTTCCCCACAGTAGTTAGTAGTAGTAGTGGTGGTGGTAGAAGCTTCCTGTCAGCCGAACATTGCATTGGAGACTAGATGGTGATAGAAGAATTGAACACGAAGATCTCTCTCTCTCTCTCTCTCTGCACAACGTGCACATACAAGTACGGAGCATTACATGGAAGGAAGGAGGAGAAGATGAAGGGGGGAAAGACGAAAATCAATCCATTATTACAGATTTTTGATCCCGACCAGTCATTATGAATCTCCATATACTTTGCCATCAACTTTAATGACTACAGGAAAAATCTCTCCCGCGGTATATTTTTTTATTGCAATTTTCCCAGCTTAGCCCACAAACTTGCTGCTCCTGATAATGATGATGATGATGATGGTGATGATGGTGATGATGCTGACGATGATGACTTCGATGATTGCACACACAAGATGCAATCATCACAGTCCATTTCATTTCTAATCGAACTATGGTGGCTACTATTTAAGCACACGCCCGCCCTCGTCCCATGTCTCCAGAGTAACCACATAGCAAACTCCATACCATAAGTTATAACCTACCGCATACATACAGGCACACACACACACACACACACATACACCACAAACAGATGACTCCTCCACAATTACACGGACACACAACCATCCTGATTTTGACGCTGCCCACACGTGGCAGTTGAAATCTCACAAGTTGACTCTCAAATGCGTTTCCGTGGGCACCATGGGTGGCGTATGTGTGTGCTAATCATATCCTTGCAGAAACACAAGTCCCTGAGCTGGAAAAATACTGTGGTGTGCTTACCATAAGCCAAATAAAAAAACTAGCCGGTACAGTAGCCGAGAACCCCAAATTTGTCAACAGGAATCCAGTCAAGTTGTGGTAGTGGTGGTGAGATGGGGAAATTTCTGGACAAAACCGTGCTAATGAAGCCGCTAAAGGTGTGGGGGTGGGAGGATGAATGTGCGAAACCTCGACCGGCGGCGGATTATTCCCTTTATGCAGTCGCCCACCACCGTTGCCGCCCTTAATACACACACTTACAAACACAGACGCACCCGGGGGGATCGTGTAGTGGGACTTTTTTACCCTACCAAATCCACCATCCTGTCACGCCTCAAAGGGATATTCACCGGAAGGATGAATCCCTCCTCTGCCTTCATCTCATAATCTCTTCCCCTCCATACTTCCCATAATACTCCTCCGTCAGGAACGAAACGACAGGAGTCCGGCAGCAGAGGTCGGATTATTTTTTATGATCATTTCCCTGGATTTCTCACATTTTTGGGGGAATTTCAAAGATTGGAATTTAAATTCTTAAACTAAAAAGGGATCAGGGACGAGGGAGGCCTCCTTGAGTACCTTTCAGATCCCTTATATGTGTTTGGCTTTCATCCCTATGTGAGCATCCATCTATGCTATGTACTGTACTGTCCTGTATATAAATGCATATGTATTGAATCCTCAATGGGTCTTATTATTTCTTTCCCTCCATTATCATCTCCCTCTCTCACTGCTCCTCGGCCAGCATATATGTGTCATCTTCTTATCTATATCTGCAGAGTAGGAATGGGCCGTAATACTGATGGTGGTGGTAGTAGTGGTAAGGAGGAAGACGACGACGAAGGATAGAAGTACAGAAGACCAAGCCAGCTCGCTTCTCCATGGTTTTACGACAGGGATTTCGTTTTTATTTTCGTTTATAGGAAAAAACCTAAGAGTTTTGTCTAGCAATAATTTTCTACCACGCAGGGGGCATGGCCATAAAGGGATAGCAATTAAAGAAACCGGTCAACTCTCCGTATCTCGTATTTTACGCGCACCTTAGCATCATTTACCCTTAGACGCCCCTCTAATGAATTCTAAATATGCGCAGCAACCCCATACTCTTCCCGGCACTCTCTCTCACTCACTAAGTCACTCATTCCTCTCTCTCTCTCTCTCTCTCTCTGTGTCTAATTCTATTGTGCCCATACGGTCGGACAGTCCCCCGTCGTGACCCCGTCTATCCATTCCAACACTCTTTTTCCCTCGCCCTCACAGAGTCTCATCCTCTCCTTGAGGAGATCCCCACAGCCTGTGGTAAACAGCTATCTGAGGAAGCTGGTGACCTCACCTTACGTCGCCTCACATTTAAACAAATAAACAACCACTCCAGAGCGAGACTTTCCGAGCCCACTAATTAGGATATTGTACTGAGGCTCACTCTTTATTAATAGCCACCATTCCCAGACCCCGCCACTATCACCATTACTATAGTCCAAACCAACCTCCTTCTCCTCCTCATTATCATCATCATCAACATATCATCATCACCACGACCATTACTGCTACTACTACTGCTGCTATGATCAGTCCTCCCAAAAGGAACCACCTGTACCACCTTTTCTCCTCACCTCTCGCTCATTATGATCACACGATGAGCAGTCACTACGCGCCCACAAGGAATGGATCTTCCCAATAGCCCTCTCATCTTCATCTTCTTCTTCTTCCCAAGAATCATTTCTCACTCTCACAGTCAACTAATTATGGAATGCGTCTGTCGGGGATGTTCTTCGTGATGATGATGATGATGAAAGCTTAAAGCGAGGGTGGACGACGGCCAGATATAATAGTATATAGGAATTAGGATTAAACGGATGGATGGATAGACAGACGGACGTACTCCCTCGTATCAGCACGGGGTACGGACCCTTCAGTTCCAACCTGTCAAGTGCTCCGAAAACTTATTAGCATATTACACACTCAACAACAACCACTTTCCCTCTCCCATCTCACAACAGTACATACGATGTATGCACCCTCTCCCTGTATGCTCCTACAAATTCCTGGAAAATCAACTAAATTTTTATCAATCAAAAAGTTCAATTCTTTTTCATCCGCTTCTTCTTCTTCTTCTTCTTCTTCGTGTTTTTTATACTTGATCCCTTTCCACAGTCCTATCCTAACTTTTCAACAATATCATAATATAACAATTGATATTTTCGGCTCGTTGGAGAAACCGGCAGAGAAGAAGATGAGGAATGACAACAACAACTTTGCCGCCTGTCTTGTCTCTGTAAGACAGAACCGAAGAGTTAAATATGGAAAGATCATATTATCATCAACATGCTCTTGTATAGTGTGCATATGTACATGCTATATTTCTTATGGACAGCGAAAGAAGAAGAAAAATGGATGAGCCCTGAAGAGTCAGGATATATAATGATAATAACAATAATAATGGAATGGAATGAGGTATATTCAGCTCAGCTTGATTAGTATTGGCACACGGACCACAACTTGTTAGTGAGTGACGGAGAGCCGGGGCCGTTGCCGAAGAGCTGTATAGCAGCCCCATCCGCGCAGTCTCGCTCTCTCTCTCTCTCTCTCTCCCTCCCTCCGTCTGAATTGAATACAGAGCGAAATCATTAATAGGGATAAGGAATTAAAGAACTTAGAGGCGATAAAGTATTTGAGAAGAATCATATAAGTCAACAGTATGGAATGAGAATTGCATAAATTACCATGGCTCAGCCCAAGTTGTGTGGCATTATGTGACAGCAGGTGAAGGGCTACGCAGAGGAAAAAAATCCCTCAGCCGTTCAGGTGTTCTAAAGAGGCCTTAACCAATTCGGTCAAGTGTCAGCCAAAAACTCCAGGGGGTGCAACAGAAGATCCAAGTGAGAAACACTCATTAAACTCCGCCACGACTTATGCCTCATACTAACCCTATATACTAGCGACCACTACCACCACCACCACCACACCGCTGACTAGCTCATCGGCAACAAACCAACAACAACATTTCTCCATACTCAATCTCTCGCCCTAACCATATATAAACCTAGTAATAGTAGTAGTAGAAGAAGTAGTGGTAGTAGTAATAGTAATAAGTTCCATCCGGGCTCAACCTCAAAAGAACTTACCTGTGTCTATGCACCTCAACTCTACTGTTACTATGACTCTTTTAGATCATTATTATCCGAATCCACTGCATACGTAAGGGGCACTAACACACACACACACACACACACAGTACAAATGTGGCCCACACATACCATACCATATCCTCTCCATAATACACTCTTTTCCAGCCTACCGCCACACCACCGACCCCCTCAGTCAGTCAGTCAGCCAACCAGCCAGTCAGCCTCCAAGTATGTAACTCCACCTCGGTCTAATACTCACACACGCACATTATTATCATAAATACCTATCTATTTGACGTGAGAAAAAATTGCCAATTTATTTTCAACAACGAAATTATAAAGTCTCGTACAACTAATAAAATAAAACCAGGCTCATTTTCGATCCATATGTAGTGGACGGCCAAGGAGGTGACAGGGTGGTGAGAGAGAGAGAGAGAGAGAGTGAGGAATCTAAACAAGTATTTCAATCATTTCAATTCCAATTAATTTCTACACGTTAAAACACCTGAAGCCAGTCAATCATAACAGAAAGTGAGGGGTAGAGGGAATCATCATCATCACCACCACCACCATCATGCTTCTCATCAGTCTCTCTTTCTCTCTCTCTCTCTCTCTCCCTCGCCCACTCTTCACTTATACCTTTCCCCCATACAACTCATCCACTCAACAAAACTATTTCCCTGATTAATTCAGATATACACATTTAACCATGTAAAATCGTAATCAGTTTTAAAAATTTCTAATCGATTTATTCATAACCACACATTGAGAAGAACACCATGTCATTCCCTCACCGCCTCACTCACTCATTCATTCCTTCATTCATTCATTCACATTCATTCATCTCATCATCCCTCATCCCACAACCCTAAAAGGTCTATATTTCTCATCATCATCACCACCATAATCAACTCTATCATCACCTTCATGATCCTCATCAGCATCACTCCCACCAACCCCACCACCACTACCACTTCTACAACGATAACAACCACACAACTGTTCTGTCATGCCGGACGGAACAAACACGTAATAAGAATATCCTTTCGGCTATCCTGCCGGCTCGTGGGCACTTCTCGTCGTCAGTGAGGGAGTCAGATCCTCAGATCAATCCGCATCCCTAAGAAACACATCCGCTCCACATAAATGGTCACACTTCCCCCACTCTGCCGTTACCATCTTCAAAACTGCAAGCGCTCCTCCCGCACCACAACATTCTTTGGGCCAAAGCTTGGAAAAACCCGTCACTTAGCCCCTATACATAATGTTTATATCTATACTACCCTAGCCCCTTTGGAACAAACGGATATGGCTTTTCCTCTGTACGAAAAAAAAACCGCTCACGAGGAGGGAGTCACCTCAAGTATATTTTGTGGCTGCTGCATTCACAGTACAGTAGTAGTGCTAGTGCAGCTCAAGGGAAGTTCAGGTAAGATTTTTCCCTTCACTCGCACACAACCGCAAGTCCCGCCTATACCCTTGCATATAACGCATAGTTCCATGGAATCCGTAGTAGGAGGAACCTGACTGTGTGGTACATGTTTTCCGGGTTCCCGCACTTCCCACTCACCATCACCACTCTCCTACTACGTACCAAATAGTGCTCTCAGTCACCCCGAAACCTTTCAACAAGGGCACTCACATAGATCTATACACAGACATACGCACACACTCACACAAGCAGACAACTGTTGCTGTGGTCAAACTTGTGTTGGTGGTGGTACTTTTAGTAGGAGCAGGAGTAGTAGTAGTGTTAGTAGTAGTAGTAGTAGCAATGGGAATAGTAGTACTGGCGGCACTATAGCTGCCGGTAACAGTGCTTCAAGTAGACAACCATTAAAAAGTTTAAACACACTGTGTACTCGGACAGGGTCTTGCACTCATATCAGATGTGTGCAATCATATTTACAGCCACACAAACTCAAATGCTCGCACCCATAGAGAGCCTCCCTCCCTCACTCGTTAGAAACTTCTTTGCCCACTAATAACGCTCAAAGGGTCCCTCATTTAAATCATGAGTGGGAAATGTGCCCTACTAATGAGCCAAAACACACACATTCATATTACAATTCATATAAATTATCCACACGTGAGATTTACGGGTGAAAATCATGGCGAGTGGGAAAATACACTTGTCCACTTGATCCCCCTGACTCTTCTTACTATTGTTATTTACAGGGTAGGTTTAGGGTAGGGAAGCAAGTATATGGGATGAAAGAATGTTTAATGCACAACGATGGAAAAGTGTGAGGAGGACCGGTGCTGGTGGTGTAAACGTTTAACAGCCCCCCTCCTCTTTATATATTTCTTCCTCTTCTATATACTTCTTCTCCATTTTTTTCTTCATCATCATCATCATCATCATCTTCTTTACATGACCATGAGGCGAAATGATACCCATTTGGTCATTGAGGCTATAGTCCCGAGAGTCTCATAAATTTGTGCAATAATGAAAGAGGACGGCAAAGCCTCAGCGGGTTGCAGTGCGCAAGAATGCTATTGAAGCCTTAATAATAAAAACGAACTTATTTCATATCCCCACGCACTTACTTAGTTAAACTGCATATACCACCACCACCACTTGCACGTCACATATACCCCATCCTCACCTGCTCCACGGCCCACAAATATATACATGGCAGGTCGGACGGACGGCCGCTGTCTTCCGTCAACGGCATAGACACAAGTTGCACCGACAGACAGCTACTCTCCATATGTTTTGTCGCTGGCTGACTGTGATGTATCCGCTGTT
>VYYI01003765.1:0-11541 GCA_021029175.1 Bilobella aurantiaca
ATAAAAAAAATTTTTGCCCTAGTGACCTATATTCAAAACCCAAACAAACCAATGTTTACAAACATTGGTTTGTTTGTTGTGAGTCCGTGGCCACATAGACTTACATACTAACAGGTATCTGATTTTTGAATTTAAAAAAAACGTTTTCTTAGATAAGCAGATTTGAGATGTGTTCAGCGGTTCCTGAGATACACGTGTGACTCGGACGGACGGATAGATTTAGCGTAAACATAAGTAGCATTCGCTTCTCTTCCGATGCGAATAAAAGAAACATTTTCCACAAGGTTGACATTTCATAATAATGCAGTAAACAATTTCAGTTTGCTGTTTGTTTTGTTTAAACATTCGCTAATTTCGACGAAGAAACCAGTTTTGGTTTAGGTATTTGGTTTGAAAACTAGAATTTAGGAATTTATTTAGACTAAAGGCCTCCCTTAGTCTTGAATTTTTGTCGTATGTATATATTAGTTGATATACTTATACATATCATTGTTCGTGTGTTTGTGTATTTGCTTATAAGTTAGCTTAAATATAAATAAACTTGCTGCCAATTAATTACGAAATTACTGGTTTTGTATTTCAACGCAAAACCAGTGCATAATGTTCTTGCTTACTGCCCACTTTATGTTAACGAGTGTAAAACCACATAATCACAATCAAGTCAAAATGATGAAGAAAGTGAAGTAGCGGAATAATTAGAAAATGTCGAAATACCTGCCGTGCCGTAACTAAGCATGTTAAGTAACAAACTTCAGTGTAAAACCACACAATCACAATCAAGTCAAAATGATGAAGAAAGTGAAGTAGCGGAATAATTAGAAAATGTCGAAATACCTGCCGTGCCGTAACTAAGCATGTTAAGTAACAAACTTCAAAATATTCTTGGCTTCAATATATTAATATTCCTGAATCCCGAAAATTTCTTAATAGTTTTTAACGGCAAAACATTTGTTTAGAAACTGTAAGTTAGTCTTCTTCCAGTATATAGGAGAGTAGGGTGTATGACGGTGCTTTAACACCAAATTCAAACATGAGATGGGGATTACTAATATGTATGTCCCATGAGATAGGGATTACTAATATAAATGTCTCATAAGTTACGGCGAGGTTTGCATTTAAATTAATTAAAGTTAATTAAGAATTCGATAGTCATGTAGAAGCGGTTTAGAAAGAGGGATCGACTGGGTGGGTGTCCTGTAGGAGAGGTTTCAGAATTTGAGTTTTGAGGGGGCGGCACTGAGGGGTCGGCTCAGGGTGGGTGGTCCCAAAAAAGAAATTTTTGGTGAGATGGGTTTAACATGGAGATGGTGAGATTTCACAACGCACATACTCACTACTCGTTTTTGAACACAATGACTAATTTTGCAAAACCGTGTTAGGGCAAACTAACTAAGCAAAATAAATTGTACAATGAACAATTTGCTTATGTTTTGCTTATTGGGTGTCCATGTATCAATACAATGAATAAAATATGAAAATAAATATTTGTTTTTCAAATGCATGAACTACTTTGTAATGTTAAATTGTATTGTAATTTCAAGATGACAAGTGTGAGGAATGATACATCTCTTTGCTTGTCGCTGAATAGTGGCTATTAGGAAGTAGTATATTTATCCCACACTTTTTTTCCATTTCCATCGCTCATGTTGGCAAGAATTCTGTACGCAAAGGACGTGTTTGAAATTGTGTTAGTGCTTTGAACAAGCTCCATGGGTATTCCAGAGTAGTTCATGTCATTGTAAGCAACCGTTGCTTCATCGAATAGGTACTTCACAATCGAGTTCAAGTTAATTTGAGCAATTGTGACCCCCTGTAGTTGGTATTCTCCAGTGTTTGGTATGGATGATGTATCCTTTGCGAGTAGTGAGTTTCTCAGGTATATGATGACCATTGTGTGGGGAACGTAGCGATTGGCTGGAAGTCCAGTATCTGTGCTTCCGAGGGGATAGTCAATGGATGCTATTGTCACATTTTTCGATTTCAAGCTTACAAGGAAGGCAAATATGGGTTTGCTAACCGCTGTCCCCTTCTTTGTAGAGAATCCTTGACCGCTGTGCCCTTCAAAGCAGTAATTAAACACCACCCTATTTAGAAAAATATTAATTTTTTTTTAATTCGTTAAATTCGTTCCAAAATTACAAAATCTAAGCAGTTTGTTTAGAATGTTAACTTACTTTTTTAGTTCCTCTAGCGTTTTCCCTACAAGGCGTTCAATAGCTTCGTCTAAATCTCCAATGGGAGCTAAATCTGTGTTAAAATACTTGTTTCCTGATACCCCATTGTTTGCATTAATCAGTCGTTCAGTTTCCGCTTCTGCGAACACTTTCAAGTCCTTCGAATTTAAAGTATTTGCCACGTCCAAGATGGATATAATAGTGATTTTATTTGGATTTGTATCGTTCCATTTTCTTAAGTCCTCTTCCATTTTATCATAGGCGGCATGAGGTGTACCCTTGATAATGCCATTAGCTCCACGACTACCATCAGAACTTGGCAAAAGAAGAAGGGTGACTTGCTCCTTGCGTCTGGACCGTTCCTTGGCTACGGGAAAGGCCGTTGCGCCGTTGCCACCATAGCCAGATATCACCAATGACTTGCTTCCAATAGCGGCAACGTGTAGCTGTCTGAGCACAAAGGCAGTTATCGTTCCTTCGACCCAGAGTCGAAATCCAGCTGGACAAAGTCCATTGGTGGGGCCTCCAGTGCGCTTTAGAAAGTTATAGGCAGCTGTCGTAAGTCCCGAAGGGTCGCCAATATCCGCTGCGGCTTTTTCAAATGCTGCGTTCAAGTCCGCAATATTATCTGTTGGCAATCTGAGAGCCAGAGTTGAGTAGATGGAATTACACAACAAGCTAAGCAGAACGATAGAGAAGTACATTTTACGGTAACTGACTCTAGCTTATTTGAGTAGAATTTGTTGGAAATCACAGTTTTGAAAACTTTTTCGAAATTTTAGTGGTGAAAATAGTATTACTGTTTGCAATCATTTATACTACTTTGAGGGGTTTGAGGTGGAAAGAAAGTTCTACGTATATCATTATTGACAGCAACGCCAAATAGAAAGGGGGTGCTTCATAAATATTGATTTAAAAAAATTGCTAAATCTTAGATGGGTAGACGCAGAAGGTCAAATGAGGGATTGTTCGCTTTTCCGTGATGTTTATCGTGATGGACTCCAAATCCACAAATTAAATTTTGAACATTAACTTTTAGCGTCTTGAAAATTTAAATGTCTTATTACATTACGATATCAATCCCAAAATGGAGGTTTTCAATCCGTCACTTCAAGGTGTAAAGGCTTTTACGATTTTTGGTACCTCACTAGTATTTTTAAGTGGTCATACCTAGGACGAGAGGATTTTATAAGGAAAAAACGTGAATTCTGATAATTCTTCTAAAAATCAACAACTTATTGAATACCTCAAAATGCTAATTGAGAACCACTACTGGGGGTACCTACAGCGAGGATTAATTAATAAGTTGTTTACTTTTTGCAATTCTTTAGTCCTTAAATCAGTTAGTTTTTCCAAGCCAAATGCCCTGATTGTAGTTAATTTCAAGCAAATCAGGATTGCAATGTAGCAATTACTAATCAATTGAGTTTAATCGTGTTGCTGGACAATTGAATTAGACAATAGAAATTTTCAAATTCATCAATTGACCATAACATGCCTAACGTATGGTTAAAGTTGATGTTGTGTTTTTCGGTAAAAGAAATTCTAACTGGAATGTAAAGCCAACACTCTTACTAAATGTTCTCTTCCAACTTTTTCAAAATGTGGACAAATTTGATCGCCTCAGCGCTACATCTTGATCACAAAGATTGCTTAAGTACATATCATAGTGACATTTCCTTATTGTAAGAATTTACTCTGATTATCTTAAGGCTGCTAGCATTAGTGTAATTGCCAATGCTAATCGGTGTTGAAAATTTTCCCAGCATTCAAGTCACGTAAACGCTTATTTTTCAGGTAGTGAGTACTTGTGTAATTCTCATTCATATTCCCTTCTCTAGAAGTCGTCGCAATACAGGCAGAGAAATTGTTTTCCATAGCGTTGCCTTACTAGCTGCGACATTTTTCCACACGTGTAAAAGAAAAGAAGAGCCATTTCTTTTACATTGTTTATCGTATGTTTAACATAATGATGTGTGGCTACATCTCTAACGAATTTTAAGGCTAAAAATTTAGCTTTGAAATTGTAAGTTAGTTGATATATTTGTTTGCAGCCTTAGGTTTCGTCTTGAAGAAAAAGAACTTTTCTATTTGTCTATATACCATTTCATTGTTCAGAGCATTCACGACAATATTTCCATTCACATCAGACTATGCAGGCTAATACGAATACTAAAATGGGAGATACTTCTTAAACCTAATCTTGTAGTATTGATGGTCTTCATAGCAAGATGTTTCAAAAAAGTAAATTGATTTCCACACCCAAAGCACTCAAGTCAGTATACGCTTATTCTTCAGGTTGTGAATAATAGTGTATTCCCATTGTGACATTCAGAGGAAATTTTTAAAAGAGGTAAAGTCTCTAGCAAGTAGGTCTGCTAGTGTTTCCATGAAACGGAGCACCGCTTGTTCACTCAAATTGTATACTCCATGTTTGCTCTATGATGGAAACTGAGTTGGGACAATTCTTCTTGAAATTGTGTTCAGAGCCAATGTTTTTCAAAGTTGCAAATTTGAACAAAAAGTAGTATTCCCGTCTTATTTACTAGAAATCTGGTAATATTGTAGATTAGTAATTGATAAGGCTTTAATCGCAAGGAATAATCTTAAGAGAAATTTATACTAAAATAGACATTTTGCCCAGTATGGAAATTTCAAGTAATGCAGTAACTAATATAGTAAGTAATTCACTGCTGTTTGCTTGCTATACAATCACTAATTTCGAAGAAAATAAGAAACTAATTTTGGTTTAAGGGATTTTAAAAAATATAGAATGGGAGTAACGGATACAAGCATTTTAAGTAACCAATTTCTTAAACAATTTAAAACTACAGGGTTCCCTTAGCCTTGACTTTTTCTCACCACTATACATCCTTGTTTGTTTGTTTATTTGTTTATGATTTAGCTTCATCGAACTTTCTGCCAATTAGCAGTGAGATACTGTGTTTGTATCTCAACGCAAAGGCAGTATAGGCAGACCTTGCTTACTCCCAGTTTGATTTTACTAGTGTAAATGGACACAAACATAAATAATTCAAAACGACTTAGAGAAGTAGCGCATTACTTGTCAAAGTACTTGCAACTAGAGCATGCAATGTAACACACTTCAATTTTGCAAAACAAATAATTGTTTAAGGTCTTATCGACTTGTTTAACTGTTCCTGAATCACGCACATTTTTAATGGTTCTTAAAGATAAAAACATTTGTTCAGAAACCACTAGTTAGACTTGTTTCAGTATACTAGGAGGGAAGGAGTTGTTGTGATTGAGAAACACTTCTTTACACACTTTATTAATGCTCACGATCTTCATTGTTTTAAGTCAGAAACCAATAACCACTGTTTGCAAGACTACTGTAAGTTTATAAGCCGAAAAGAGTCGAAAAAAAAATGATTTGTACAACTCTGCATTCTACTTAAAGTAGAATAATGCTGGGCAGTTTGGCGCAATGTTTAATTTAACAATTTTTATTCCAGGCTATAAAACCGGCGTTGTTGGAACGCGTTTTACTTAATCGCCGACTAACTTTGAGCTTAATCGTCGATTAAAGTTAACCAGGGTTGATGGAACTAGGGATTAGTATACGTTTTGTTCATATGAACATTTTAATCGACGGTTTTACAAAGTTGCATTTTCCAAAATTTTGAAAATTAAGAAAAAAATTCTCCTTCAATATCATTTTCGTGCGGTTCGGTTAGGTTTAAAAAGTAACGAGAGGAGTTTGGAGTTTTTGCTTTTGTTTTTAGAAAAAAAAAATTAGAAATTTTAGTAAAAGCTATGATCCTTGTTCTTTGATCCCACAAAAACTTACCTCCAAAACGCAACTGTAGTGATGGGGCAGGTGCAACAAGAGGAGAGTGTAAGAATTTCTGAAATTTCTACAATGTACTATTTTCCCAATTTCTATCACACACCTTTTTAACCGGTAACATCTAATTTTTTTTATGTAATGTTAAAAATTTCAAAAAATCTGGACAAAAAATTCAGATATTAAATAAAACCTATCGTTGAATTTAACATCAAAGCACTCCAACTGCTTAGAACATAATTAGTAACGGTGATAATTGGCGTGTGAGATCGTGGGGTTCCATTAAAGGTGTCGTAAATCCTCGTATAAAATACTCTAAGCCATTTTAATGAACAATTATCAATTTACGATGCATGCAGGATTGGCACACCAAATATGAATTAAACTAATTAACTTAAATTTAAACGTCATTGCATGTGTAGCAATGCTTTTGTTTTTTATTATTATTCATTATTGCTCGTTCTATTCTCAACGCATTTCTGCTGTTTTCACCCACTGCTTTTTGATCCAATCTTTTTCGTACACCCCAACACTATCCAGGATTGGGTGTCACGTGACCTTGAATATTTTCCCTTTTAGTCAAAGGCAATCGAAAATTGCCTCGAATCTTTCACACTGCACCAACCTCAGTCAAAGAATTTTTCACCAATTCTGCTACTCCTATAAAATTTCAATAAGTTATTCTACATGGCTAATTATGGCTAATACTGATAAACACTTAAAAAAAAAAATTTCGTCATTTGCTAACAGATACCATATTAAGCAAAACAAAATCTGTGTATAACTTTGTTGATTTGGTTCCATGGTTACTAAATGTAACAAGCGACGTATTTTCCCCCTAGATTGTTTAACTGCCTTCAATTCGAAACCCTTATTTTGAATTGTCCTACTGCAGAGTTGTGCGCATCTAATTGTTTTACATACAATCTCTAATAACATGACTCGGCTCGCGAGTAAGGCGTATGTTTTTTCGGATGTTTCCTAAATTGAACTCTTGAAGATGCAACCGTAGCTAATTGAAGGAATGCAACAATACTCCGACATTAGCTTTCTTTTGTAGTGTGAGTCGAGTCTTTGAAGGTTAAGGTCAAAAGTTTGCAAAAATAGTGTATTCTCAGGCTGCTCTTAACGAAAAAGTATCAAATCAATTGGGTTTATAGTGAACATGACAACTGCGGCTGCGGCATTAGTTGCAATGATTGTCCTCAACTTTGGTTTGGGTAAGGTGGATTTTTTTTTTGTTTTAGAACAAATTTAGGTACTATTATTCAAAATTTGGTTAAAATGGAAAGAATAAATTTCCTGAGGA
This sequence comes from Bilobella aurantiaca, assembly GCA_021029175.1. Taxonomy (NCBI): domain Eukaryota; kingdom Metazoa; phylum Arthropoda; class Collembola; order Poduromorpha; family Neanuridae; genus Bilobella; species Bilobella aurantiaca. The sequence goes on from VYYI01003765.1 coordinate 7,292, forward strand.
TGCAAATGTAGCCCTTATTTTGCCAAAAAACAGTGCTGAAGCAGCTAATTTAAGTAGGCTAAACTTCTACGCAATTTTTATTACTTAGCAAGAATAGCTAAATTGATAGCATAGATTTATAGCATGACAAATAATGCTATGGTTCAATTTGCAAACAATTATGTGACTTGTTATACCGTGCGTTTCACTAAAAACCAGACACCCAAATTAGTTTCTAAGAGAGTTGGGAAGAATTATGAGGGGAATTTTAGATGTTTGAAAACGAATCTATTGAATTTATTTCTGTAAAAAGCACCGAATTTAGAAAAATATTCAGCTTATACAACAAAAATCGCCTCACAGTTCAATAAAACAAACAAGTTGTTTATTTTTGGGTGTCTAGCTCTTCGTGAAACGCACGGTACTTATGTGACTTATTACACTAATGATAGTATTATTGTGAATACTTGTGAAACAGGAGCTTGTGAAAACGGGAACAGGTAATAGTTCCGAAAAAAAAGTTCCGAAAAAAAAGTTCCCAAAAAATAATTCCGAAATAAACGACCGAATATATACTTAAATTAAAAATTTAAATAATTAATATCTGCTTGGTTTTTGTAGTCAGGTTAGGTTTAGGTTAGATTAGGTTAGGTTTTTAAAGTAATTGTGTAAGTGTATATACGATGGAAAAGCTATAATGAATTAAAAATTGCTGATTGTGCTCGCGTAAGCGAGCGCAAACTGCAATTTTTGATTCATCTATGTTTAAGAAATATGACTAGACCTATTTTTGATTTATAACAATTAATTTTTTTTACTTTTATGGTTTTGTAAGTTTTAGTTTTGCAAAAAAAAATTCGGAATTATTTTTTCGAACCTTTTTTCTCGAAACTTTTTTTTTCGGGTCTTTTTTTTGAAACTTTTTCTTCAGAAGTTTTACTATTTCGGAACTATTACTCGTTCGGAACTTTTTTTTCGGAACTATTAACTGGAATCGTGAAAACTTTTTCTTAAATAGTTATTGCGACTGAGTATAAATAATTGAACCATATTGAAAAAGATAAGAAGATAAAAGATAATATTTTTTTATATTTTGATAGGATCAAATTCTCTACGACAACCGGCTTGTGGGCTCCAAATACGCCTACTCGGCGAATTTAACGGTAACTTGGTTTTGTCACCTGTAAATTTTTAGTGTTAAAAATTCCAAAAATCTGGAAACAAAATTAGATACAATTACATATCTCTAATTTTAGTATAAAAGCACTGCTCAAGAACATGAATAGTAATGTTGATGATTGGTTAGGTGGGAGATCGTCCATTAAAAGGTGTCGTAAATTTTCGTATAAAATGTTTCAAGCCTTTGTAATGGACAATTATCCATTTACGACGCACTCAAGATTGGCACACAAACTACTAAATGAACTATTCACTCAAATCTAAGCGTCATTGCATGTTAGCAAAGTTGCAATTAGGATTTTTTTTTGCTTTTGGTTATCATTATTATTCACTCTGTTTCGTTTTATTCACAACGCATATCTGCATTTTTCACCCATTCACCACAACTTTTTGTTTCATCCCTTTAGCGCACCGCAAGACTATCCAGGAATGGGTGTCATGTGACCTTGGGATTTTGTGCCCCTTTTGTCAAAGGCAATCGAAATTTGCCTCGACTCTTCCAAAGCTGATACTAATGAACAATTTAAAAAGTATCCAGTTTTTCTTCGTCACTTTCAAACAGATACTAAATGACATTAAAAAATTTCTGTTTTTGATTTTTTTTTTAATTTGTTCCGAAAGGTACCAAATTTATCAAGCGACGTATTTTTTTTCCATGGGGCCTTGCACCCTGTAACCCGGATTCTGCCTTCAACTCAAACACCTTATTCTGAATTGTCCCACTGCAGAGTTGTGCGCAGCTAATTGATTCACATAAAACCTCCAATAACATGACTCGGCTCGCGAGTAAGGCGTGTGTTTTGTCGAATTTTTCCTAAATTGATTTCTTGAAGATGCAACCGTAGCTAATTGGACGGATACAAATGTCCTCCGTCATGAACAATTTTTCTTAGTTTGAGTCGAGTTTTTGAAGGTTAAGGTCAAAAGTTTGCAAGAATCGGTTGTCCTCCGCCTGCTCACAACGAATCAATATCAAATCAATTGGGTTTGTAGTGAACATGAACAGTTCGGCATTAGTTACAATGATTCTCTTCAACTTTGTCTTGGGTAAGGTGAAAAATTTGCTTATTTTAGAAAAAATCTTTATCTAAAAAACTTTTATTGAAATTTAGTTTAAAAAGAAAAAAAAAGCAAGCCGAAGGGATGTAAAAGTTGCAATGATGTTACCAAAAAATGAAAGTGCTGAAAAGTATTTAATTTAAGCAGACAAAACCTCTACGCAATTTATATCACTTAACAGTAGTTAAATTGATTGATTGCATGATCACTAATGCTATGAGCCAATTTGCGAACAATTGTGACTTGAATTTTCTCTCCAACTCTTCTGCAAATGGAGCTTGGGAAACTTTTCTCTAAAATAGTATACATAGAGTGAGCATAAATATTTTAAGAAAATTGAAAAAAAAAATGACAACGAATAATTTGAAAATACCTAGAATACTTAAAAATATCCAAATTGGCTCAAATTGAGAGTTTTGTAGAAAAAGAAAGAAAACTTACTGAAAGTTTGAAAATTGACATTTCGGTTTTTCCATTAATTCTCAAATCTTGTCTTCAATTAAACAGACTTGTGATTCTGTTGTAGCAAATAGATTTATTAATTATCAATAACTAACGAACTAATAAATATATTACTCAAGTAGAAGCCCCAGTTGGTAATTAAGAAGAAAAACTTGAGGTTTTGACAAAATACTTGAATAGCAAAACAACAACTGCGAACTCTCCATTGTTTAAAAATTGTCAAACAATAATTTTATTAGCAATTTTTGGGGGTATAATTTAACACGAAACACACTGTTCTTGAATCCAAGTAAAGAATTAAAAACAGTAAAATTTAATTGTGAAAAATATGTTTGTTTGTTTTTTTCCCAGAGGCTTGAAGGCTTCAAATTTAAATCATGTATGATTAAGTTAATTCGTTTAACCATATTAGTAAAACAAACATTTCTCACGCATAATGTAGTCAAGCAGGTACTCATTAACTCTACTTTTGTTATTTTCAACTTTCGTTAAATTTGCTAGCTTTTCTTTTCAAACTTTTAACTTATATAATTTTAGTTATGATTGTCTGCGTTTTACATCTTGCACACCCCTTGTACGGGATTGCATGAATTAATCATATCGAATGCTTCATGCAACATGCAGAAGTTAGGAACAAATAATTTTTTCCTTTTTTTTTCATCTTAAAATCGTCCTCATAATAAAGAATATGAAAGTTACTGGACCTCGGCTCATGAAAATACCTTTGAAATAAATAACTGCCCTGTTCTTCAAATTTTTTTTAGAAAATAATACTTTCTTATTTTCCTTTTAGAGGATTGAAAGGCTTCAAATTTAATTCATGAATCATTCAGAATAATTTAATTTTCCATATTTGTAAAATACACATTTTTTTTCAAACATTTTTTTTACGAATGTTGCTGTTAATCGGGTACTCGTAATACTACTCTTGGTATTTTCAGCTTTCAAATTCTCTATATTTTAATTATATTCTTATATTATAAGAATTATAAGTTTTTAACTTATATGAGTGGAATGATCAAGAATGCTTGAATTCATCATATCGAATGCTGCATGCAAAAGTCAGATGTTAGGAACAAAAAAATGTTTCGCTTTCTTCCACTTTTCCATAAAATGAAGAATGTGAAAAGTAGGGGACCTCTACCAGGCTCGTGATGATAGTAAAAAATAGGGTACCTAAAATGTACATTCAATTGTAAGGGCCCCTGGGTCCCTTCCAAGAATCATTTTCTATCTCTCTACTAAAATATTAGCGGTCAGTTGGCAAAAGGAATGTTGTCTTTTAATAACCTTCAAATTTAACTAACTTTAAAGTAAGAACGCATATTTATACAATTTATAATATTTTTTTTTATATTTTGATAGGATCTAATTCTTTACTACAACCGCTTGGGGACTCCAAATACGCCTACTCGACGAATTTAACGGTAACTTGCATTTATTAAGTAGCGTATTAGCTACTTTATGGGAACGTTTTGTCCGTCCGTCCGTCCGTCCGTCCGTCCGGTTGCGCGATAACTCTTGAACGGGTTAACTTTTCTGAAATCTGTTTCCGGGGGAATTTTCTTAGG
>VYYI01003766.1:0-11541 GCA_021029175.1 Bilobella aurantiaca
GAAAAATATTGACAAAATACCTATACTACTTGCTTAAAATTGGAAAACTCTGATTTGGAAATGTTTTGGCCTTTCCGACCTCGACTGTACTGTTTTTGACTTACATATTTTTGAATATTACTTGAAACAAATAAATTTGTGAGATGTTGATAAATAATTAAAATAACCTAATCAAGAATTGTCAGTTCAATAAAACAATTTGTTCTAGCTTAAACAACAATAACTAACATTTTTGGTAACAAAATGAATGTTACGTATCAAATTATGTTAACAACTGCATTCATACTATGTAATGCTCTAATATTTATTTATATCAGCTTTGCATACACTCCTTTTTGTTCTTATAGTTTAGTACGTGCATGTTACAGTTTAATTAACAAATTGTGATAAAATAATTACCAATAAAATACGATTTCATAATTAACAGGGGCAAACTAGAGCAGCTCGAATTTGCTCATTTTGCATATAGTATTCTATAGTTGGTAAATAGTGTATTTGAATTGTCAAAAATTCCTAATGATATGAGTAAAAGCTATTTATTTTTTCCTTAATGTGAATTAGAACTTGCACAAACAGTGCTTCAGTGATTTGCTCCAATCAGAACTAGAGCTCTAATGAATGAGTATTTTGCCACTTCAAAATCTATGAGTAATTTGTTTTAAAATTTCCAGGAAAATTAAATTTGAAAAGAGGTTGTTATTTCAACGGTTTTAATTTAGAATTGAAATAAAAAGCAGTCATCCAAACCACTTTTCCCAATTTCATTCAATTATGTTCCTTCTAGTACAGTGTGCTCGACATGGCTGACATTCTGTGCTAGTTCTAATGCTAGATTAAACCTTAACTTTTTCGAAAGCAAAATAATTAGGCCTAATTTATGTGCGAAACCTAATTAAATTGTACAATGAGAATTGTTATTCTAAGAAAATGATGCGGGACGTGTGGAAAATGCCATTCATACTTCTATACACAAAGATTACTTAAAGAGACCCTTTTCTTTTGGAGTTCCAGAAATCAAAACTACAAGAAATTGGAACTATTGAAAGCGTGCATGCTATAGCATTTTGCTCAAATTTTGAAAGCTCTGGTTTATTTCGAATCTTTTGCTTAAAAGTTAGCTTAAATTTTCACAGGTAAGAAAGAGCATTGTAAACTAGGCACAGTTCTCTTTCGCTTAAGCTTGTTATTAGTATCAATATGTAAACTGTAGTATTTTAACTACAGTTACTACCGGCTACAATAGTATCCGGGGTTTGGTTTTCTCGGTTTATAATTTTTGGCTTTGGAATTCTCAGTTTGGTTTTTTTGGTATTGAAATGTTACCGTTGTGTTGTGGACGCTGTCGCTCAGTTGAGTGTGTAATTGAATAATTCAAGAATAAGGATGAAATAGACAATAAATGGCATGATTGTACTGTAGTTGAGCAACTTGTGAATGATTTTGCTTAATTAATGTCAAGTTTTTTGTAATTATTTTTTGAATGATACAAGATAAATGCTTTGCTTGGCTCTCTAACGGCCGATTAGTTGAGGTCTCAACTACTAATGAGCTGCCTTACTTTATTTAGCACTTAAAAGTAGTCACTATTTTTATGATTTCTGGAATTATGCAGCCAGTCTTAAGACTAAAGAATAAATCTGCCGCCGCCTTTGTTATGCATAAAGTAAGAGCCTGGCGCACCGGCCAGATATCGCAATATTTGTCACAATTTCATGTTAGCTTAAGTTGTTAATTATTAATTGACTTTGAGAAATCAAAGCTTTTGCTACTGCGTACAATTAGTGCTAAACACCTTGCTTGAATATAATCGAAGAGTAATTTATATAAGACAAGAAGCGTGAGAAAATTATTATATCGCATACTAATACAACGGAAGAGACTCATCAAGAAAAAATTAAAAGTTTAGACGTAACATTTGAAAAACATTCTCCTTGTTTTATTTCGGTCATAGCATTGCTGTCGTTAGTTGTGTTGTGTTTAGCAGTTTTTGCCTTATTAGTAGTTAATAAATGTAGTATAGACGGCAAAGGGAAAGCTTACATTTAATATAATAGTCTGAAGCCATTTGTGGCAAAGAAAGTAAAGCGGCAAACAGGATGACATTATAGAATAGTAGAGAGAAATAAATGCAATGATAGTAACCAAAAATAACCAAAGCTAGAATTATGTAAGTAGAATATATATTTCGTTTACAATTTGATTCCATAGTCTTGCCTGTAAGAAAATAAATGAAAATATGTGCATGAAATGTTTCCTTACACTCCGTCTCTAAATAAAGTTACCTCTGAAACATTTGTACATTTTGGGCATTTCTGAAACCTTGCTTTTCATTGTGACTGACATATGCCCAAGCAGAGCCCATACAAATGAGGCTTTTCCTATAGATGCTCGTTTATTGTCATTCATCAGGCAGTAGTTCATGTAACAAAGCATGTATTTATCATATTTTCAAAAATTCAAATTGTTGCAATCTCCAATCTTTATTTCTCGGTCTGAGTGACAAATCTGCAGAAATTGTAATGTTAATTAGGATGACAACAAAAGAAGCGATGTGTTCCAATCACGACTCGCGCCCCAATGAATTAGTATTTTTCCACTTCAAAATCTGACTCATTTTTAAAATATTAAAAGAAAACTGATTATGAAAACAAGTTGTTATTTTAACGATTTTCATTTAGAAGTGAAAAAAACAAACAGTCAACCACTTCGTCAAATTTCATTCAATTAATTTCCTTTTAGTATTATAGGCTCAAAAGTATCAAGATCGACGGATTGCTAGTTTCAAACAAGCTAATTAATCTAATTAAATTGTTCAAAAGGAAAATAATAAAACCTAGCTTTTACGCAAAATTTGCTTTAATTGTACACTAATCATTCTCATGAAAAAATAATGTTACATGAAAGGCGAACAATGTCATGTAGACTTGTAACCACAAACTTAACTTAACCTACAAAGCATTTTTTAACAGTTCCGGATACAAAAACTGCAAATTGATAAGTCAGATTTTGATATGGTATAGGTACTATGTACTGTTTTTGACACAAATTTTGATATTGAGTATATATATTATTGAATACATTACGTAAAAAAATTAATTAAAAAATTGTTAGATGTGAAAATATTTAACTAAAATAACTTAACCAAGACTCATAACTTCAATAGACATTTTGTTCTAGCTTAAACAATAATAACTAACATGCTTGGTAACAAATTGAATGTTACGTTATCGAATTATGTTAGCAACTGCACTCATATTATATAATGCTCTAATATTAATGAATATTATGAATAGCTTTGCATACACTCTTTCTAAAATTTATTAGCAGATTACAGCAGTACATTTTTAAATTTAACTAACAAATTGAGATAAAATAATTATGAATAAAACATGATTTAATAACTAACAGGGGCAAACTGAAGCAGCTAGCCTAACAAGGGGACCTCGAGTCGTAATCGCGTTTGACTCGAAATCAGAATTATAGATTCATCAAAATCTAAAACTAACCCTTTATCTCGCTTTTTATTCCATGGCCATAAATCTCGAAAATATTTCAAAAAATGTTTGATTTTGTGAAATCCGTATTGGATCTAACATGTTATTTTTTATCATTTGCCTTCTCAAAAATCTCAATTTGGTGAAACTTTTTCCTTTTCTTTAACAAAAGTTGTGGTTGAATTTGGCCTAAAAATTTTAGTTAATTTCACTTTAAACATTCTATTGTGTTCCACTAATTTTTAGAGAATGAGGAAAGTGCGGAAAGGTGGGTGAAGCAACAATTTTCTAAAAGCACAAAAAAAATGCGGAATCATTTTTCTTATACAATTATATTGGAACAGAATAGAATCTTATAAGTAAAATTATGCCAAATATTAGCTAAACTCAATCACAACGTCGGTTAAAGAAAGGGAAAAAATGTGCATCAAATTGAGATTTTAGATAAGGGCGAATGGCAAATGTTCAAAAATTGTACGTTAAATCCCATAAAGATTTTCCAAAATCCACTCCCTTTACATGTTGAATAGCCGATCTGCGGAAATGTAAAATAACGTTCCTTTACTGTTACTATGAGATCTATGCCAAAAGGCTATATCCTCAATTTTACTTCTTGGCAGTTTGCTTAAATCAAGTCTTGATTTCCAAGAGGAGTAGAAGGTTAGAGGGTAGTTATACATCATCAGGTAAAGCAAAATAATGAAGATAAACCACAACTCAGGACCTGCTGTTAAGTTCCTCTTATGTTCATTATAACAAAATAAAACTAATAATTAAAAAAAAAGTAATGAATGAAATAATTTAGCTACTGTCAAATCAAATAGGCCTTGAGCACATAAACACCTTGAGCTCTCTACTATAAATATTGTTAACAAAAAATTATTTTTTAATTCAATTTGAGTATTGACTCCTTTCTCGTTGAAACTGACATTTCATTTTCACTTCAAAACCATGAATATAATTCTACTGTCAACTATGCTAACAGTGTTAGAAGTCTACACTGTGGTTGGGTCTCCACTGTTGAAAGAATTGCAAGGGAAAATTCCACTACTAAGTAGTATCCAAATTGTCCAAAATGTAAGTTAATGTGTCCCATTTGATAAATGAAGTGTTAATTATTCATGTCATTCAAGGTTCAAGAGGTGGCGCATGCTGAGGTGGAGAATAATAAAGTTACAGAAACAAAAACTCAGATTCGTTATAACAAATTGAAATCTACACTTATCCTTATGCCGGCAGCTGTAGAATACAATGAGAATTTGGAAGAGGCGTTTTCCACGATGTTTAAAATCAGTCAAGAATTTTTAGAAACTTGGGTAAGAAATAATACTTCTAACGCAAATTATGTACATTGTAAAAACCATTCCTAAATTATTTTTTGGTTCTTAACGCATTTAATTCACATGGGATGGCACAGTAATTCTTACTTTTTTTTAATACTTAAAAATGACAATTTTGACAGTTGGCAGATCCGAAGTTGACTCCTACTGGACTAGGGATTGATTCGAAAAATTTTACCGAAAAAGAGCCAAAGACAATCAGATTTGCCATAGCGGCTTCCTATGGTAAATTGCTAGATTGATTTCGAAAATAATTGCCCATTTAGCAATATTGAAACAATAACATAAATTTGTAAATATTACGTTTTGAATAAAATGACATTCAATATAAGTACATGTTTGCAATTNTGAAACAATAACATAAATTTGTAAATATTACGTTTTGAATAAAATGACATTCAATATAAGTACATGTTTGCAATTTTTTTAAATAGGAAATCTACCTGATGTGGAAGCTAAGGGTCTCGCCGGTAAGCAATTAAAAAAAATTATATTTTTAACACAATAATTACAAATGTTACATTATTGTTTTAACACTTAAGGCTCTGTTTACATGTACCCTACTCGCAAGATTTACACTAATTAAGCTGCTGCATTCCCTTTGCTACATAATTTCGATGTACTTTTTCAAGTTGTGAGAAAAACTATAAATTTTCTGATTTCTCAAATTAAAAAAAAATTTACTTTTATTTCAAATGACGAAGAACATAGCCACAATCACAAACAGTTCGTAAGCCGTCTAATTAGTAGTTTTAGAAATAAAATATCGAAGAAATTATTTTTAAATTATTTCTAAAATGGCGAATTGGCAATCTAAAATTTTGTTTATACAAATACGGAGCATATAATTTTTGTTGATAATGAGTAATTCCAAATCGTTAATAAACGATTTTATTATTGAGTGATTTAACTTTGATAAATAACTTGATATTTGCAGCCTTTCGGAATTGGTCTCTTAAATACCATAACATAATAAGACAGCGGCATGGAGCAGTGCCGCTAAATCTTATCGAAGGCGGAGCAGAGCAATACATGGTAATAATTGTTCTGATTATATTTGATAAAAAAAAATTAACATTAAAATTAATGCGTCTTATTGCCGTTAGTGGCGTGTAAATCTATCAGCTCAAGAGTATGCCGAGCAGCTAATGAAACAGAATTCATTGGAAAATAGCATAAATTCTACCAACATATGCGGAGAAAGTGTGTCGCCGATACTTGAAGGCAAAGGGGCAGTGGCATTTGCCGAGACTGCTGCCGACCTCGTTTGTAACAATTATTGGTGAGTAGCACACAGTCAATTGTCATCAATGTTACTTTATTTTCTTTAAACACAACTATATCATTAGGTATGAGGAAAGACTTCGATACAACTTTGACAAACCTCAATTATCCAATATTTCTGAATACGAAAAGTTTACTCAGATGGTTTGGAAAAAAACGAGTGAGATGAATATTGGAATATGTTACGGAAAAAAGGTGCATGAAAATGTTTGGTGCAACTATGCTATAGTGGTTGGTCGTTACTATAAACCCGGTAACATCATCGAGGACAACAATGGCATGAAATATTTCTCTGAATACGTGCAAAAAGCCATTTAGGTTCATGTCATTCATCAGAACATAAAAGTCTCTGAATCTATGTAATAAAAATATTTGTAAAGGAATTATACTGGCAAAAAATTTATTATGCATGCGTTAGTAAACATGTTGAGCTAACTTAAAGTTGGGCTTTTAATTAATAAATGAAGTGAAATGTTTTGCTATAGACTTAGGAGAGGAATTTTTAGTAACCAAACAGTTGAAATAATATTTAAGGTAAGTACAGCATATGAGTTTAACGTTTGGCAAGTTAAGTTATGATAAAAGCACTTCATTTGCCGATAGGACAGTTTTTTTTATAGTTTTTATAGTAACACTACTTACTTAAGGCTCTCAGCGAGGACTACGGAGCTCCTTATTTTGGCTTCCCTAATATCTCCTTGAGGAATTTCCTTGGCTTTGACTTGTGCATGCGTATTTTGATTAGGAATACAAGGAAATATGATACAGAAATTGAGTGATAGGTTTTCCCAATAGTCTCGAGGTAATCCTGAAGACTGAAAACTCAAAATTGCCCCACCGCTCTAGCCACAAACGTTCTGGACCAGACCTGCCGTTCCAGTCGACAGTCGATTGCTGTCTTAGTTGAGGTTTTGTCCTCTTCCCGAGCCTACTACTACTCAGAAGTTGTTGATCCAAATAAATTATCCTTCAGAAGTTGCCGAAATTAATCCTGATCACTAATAAAGTTCCAGCCGATCAGATGGATATGAAACATTTTCCAAAAACGACCAGCCGAACATTACTATTAAATCCAAGCCGTCAAGGAGCAAGACAAATTACCAAAGAATACCAGCTGGGAATAGCCAAATACCCAGCCGTTAAAACGACAAAAATCCTATGCATTTCCAATAAAGGTACCTACAGAAAATTACTCTAATAAAAAAACGAAGCGACTAAATTTCAAACTACAGTGTTCTATTCTACAAACTAAAAACTTATATGCAACTAAAGTTGACCAAAAAACCTCTGTGGGACCTTTTAGTTCAAGTTTTCAAAAGATTAAGATGCGGAGTCGAATTAGTCTACATATGCTAAGACTTTTCAACAAAAAAAAGTTTGTAGGAATTACAGTATAATTTTTGTAAAAATCTTGCATACGAAAAATTTTGCAACCAAAATCATTTGTGACTTTCTTCCATGCTAATTTTATAAGAGAAAAGGAATTTAGGCTCAACAAATTTTTCAAGACTCAACTAACTTGCTTGAACAAGTAAAGTAAAATTAAGAACAGCTTATTTTCACTTGGACAATATCTAAGAACTTGTGCTTTGCGGTAACAACCTAACTTAACTAAAAATTAAAGTTGACCAAAAGGATGTCTAAGTTTGAATTACTCATACGGTTAACAGGAGTGTTGGTCTAGTGATTATAGCGTCTGTCTCTCTCCACTAGCCAGCATGAGAACGGGGGTTCAAATTCCCTTGATTTCGTTCAAAAAATGAACGGCCACTTTTGCGCGATTTCTTGGGCTTTATCGAGGGTCCTAGTGTTATAAGTTATATGTTAAGTAATAGTTTATAGAATTCCATCCAAACGCACGTTATGCACAGTAGATGTTAGTCGAGAAGGCCGGTGCGGTGCAGGGCGTGGCGCAGAGGGGTCCCGATAAGGGCGGCTTATGTCAATTTTGAGAATTTTTACAAAATGGCGTTAGAAGAACTGTTTCATAAATGTCCAAGAATAATCGGTGGAGGATACAGATTATCATAGTTCTGAGCATCTAAGCAAAGGAACTGGTGCGTTTCAATCTGCCCCAATTTTCAAAAGACTGGTGGATTCTGAAATCCTGTCCAGAAGCTGGCAGACCGTCTGCAGTTTTGGCCAGTGCCTAGTGACTAGTTCCTAGTGGCTAGTGGCTAGTGAATTAGCTCCTAGTGACCAGCGAGTGATGGGTAGTGCCAAGTGGTCAGTGCCTAGTGTAAAAATTGTGTTTTTCAGTCAAAATTTTGAAGTTTTAGTTTTTTGGTTCATGATTCATTACTGGTGACCACGCGTGTCTTTCACTTTTTTCTTTTCAGTAAAATGCTTCAGGCATCCAGCACCTCGTAATGGAAGTTGTTATGCATCTAAACGCCAATTTTATAAAAAAAATGAATTTGTCACTATTTCGTCTCTGAGGTATTTCTCGGACCGAAGAGACCAAAGGTCTCTTTCCTTCTTCTCTCTTTACGAGAGGGTATTTTAGTGTCCAGTTTGTTTGATTTTATAATGATGGGCCGATCCTGGCTGTTCTGCAATGCCAGGCCGACCCGTGGATGGGCGAGAGCAAGCCCTGCATCCCTACCGTGTTCCAAAAATCAGTTTAATCATCTAAAGCCCCACATGGAAGCTATACCAGAGATTAAGCTGATAAGAACAGATACTACACTTTGATCTTAGCCAAAAGGCCGAGAAGCGATACTGAAAACAACTCCAAACACTTTTCTAATGCACCAGAACGTAAACTATAGCATGAGCTATACACACAACATCCGAATGTACATGGGTCAAAAGTGTCCAGGAGTCAATTTTAATGATTTATTCATCTATAATAATATGTTTGCATGATTCCTTATGCACAATTAAATTACAATTGAGTGCCTACTAACCACAATTAACGATGAGTTAGCAAAGGTAGCAATGTGACTTTCGTCTAGCCTCGGAGATTGGAAAAGGAAAGTGGAAAAAGTGAAAAATTCTTCTGCGTGATGGCGCTCTTCTGGAGAGCGCTTTGAAGGGTTCTCTTTTTCCTTCCTGGGGGCTTTTCATTCAAAGCCCCCAGCACTTTCATATTTGAACATTAATTGTTGATATTTTTAAATAAATTAAAAAAGAATAGAGATAGAATGCAATTTTCATGTTTTTGACGAAAAGCAAATTTGTTTACTTTCAATACAGTTTTGAAGCTGTTTATAGCTCAGACTTGTTATTTAGAGCGAAAGTTACGGTTCTTGTAATGTGGAATTAAGAGAAGGAGTCGATGAGGGGAACTGATTTTTTTTTCGGGATTTTAATAAATCGAAGTTAGCGAAAAAATCATTTTTCTACTCTTTCAAATGTTCTAGAGGAAAAGAGTGCTTGTAAGCTTCTTGGGAGATGGAGACACTTTTCTTTTTTTCCACAAGAAAATGACAAATGTTAAAGAAACGGAATGACTTTTAGAAGAATAAATGTTGTTGCAGTTAAGAGCAATTAGCCAAGAAAAGATAACAATTGAAAGAAATTAGAACTTGCAAAAGTCGTTGGTTCTTGAAGTAGACAGTAGACACTCCCACCTGATGTATATTTTACAACAAATTGATTTATAATTTTGTGAAACTATTCTAACACAGATAAATTGTTTCGAATTTAAAATTGAAACTAAATTTGAATTAATTGAGTCTACACAATGTAGCGGAGGTAGCTATGATTTCAGAATGAAATTGAAAAGAAATTAAAAGTTCAAAATTATGAAAGTGATTCAGGAAAATGAACTAAAATATTCTATTAATAGTGGAAAGAAACGAGTGATGGGACGACGGTAGATTTTTGTTGAAACGCTTCCTTTCTCATCGGTGACTGAATTGGTAACTTCACTTACTCGTATTTTGTTGTCCTTGTCACGAATCCACTTGAGTAGTCTAATAGAATTTGATGAGTTTCCTTTGTCCAGGAGAACCATGACTCCGACACCGAGGTTCGGCTGTTGGTAGAGCCATTAGAAAATTTCTGAAGCGATTAGAGATAGTGGGAGCACCAGCGACGGTTGAAGTGTTGGGTTATTTGTTAAACGTGCTGCCAAGTCGAGAGTTGATGAAATTTTGTTGCAAAGCGGCGTTGCGTGAGCGTCCAATTAGAAAGTGTCCTGGGGTCATAACCGAGAAATCGTTGGAGTCGGAAGTATATTGCATCAAAGGGCGAGAATTAAGTCTCACTTTAATCCTTTTCAATATTGTCTAAAATTGATTTGCAAGCGACGATCTCAAGCTAATCGATGTAGATTGGTCTTCATTGACTTGACTCCAGCCTCAAAAAAACCGATGTCATGAGAAGTATAGGGCGGGTCGATTTTATATTGTATACCTTGTTCGATAAAGAATTTCGACACTTTATTTGATGAGAATTTGATGCAAGGGACTTCTGAACCTCTTCGATTTCATTTTTGGCACCAAAAAAGTTTCTCCGACATTCTAAAATGAATTGCTTTTATGGCCAAGCACACTAACACAGCAACGTAACCCTTCAAGGTTTTTGGATTTCTGTCAGAAGTTGCAATTAGGTTAGGTTTAGGACGGAACGGTTTAGGACGGTTAGGACAGAACAACCCTGCGTATTCGATTCCAACGTTGTTGAAAGGATGCGCAAGCGTCACACGAGTTGTGGGCATCTATCCCAGGCATGTCAGTGAAGGCGTACGAACTTTCTCTTTTGTGTGTATGAGGGGTGGTTGGACAACAAATTCGTCCAAATACAAAAGATCCTAAAAACACTCACAACGCATATGGACTCGGGCACAATTTCACACTAATTCTATTTTACTCCAATTTCATACAGCTTTTAACAAGCTTTTCAAAAAAAAATATCACTATAAATTAAATATTTTTGTATAATTAATTATGTAATTAGTTTTATATTACTACCAGTGCAAATAATCTAAAAATATGGTATATTTGCACAATAATTAGTTAACCAGTTGTAATTAAGTTTTCAGGATTGGTATGGGTACTCAGGCTAAATATAGCAAATGATTGCCTTGGCCAACGATTCTAATTAGTTAATTATGATTAAATATTAAAATAAATAATTGGCGGTGTTGGTCTAGTGGTGTAGGGTGTCTGTCCCTCTCCACTAGCCAGGGTGAGAACGGGGGTTCGAATCCCCCGATCAGCCACATAAAAAGTCTTTGCTGTTGGTTTTCCCCTAAAAATGTAATTGCCTTGACTCTGACCATGAATATGCCCGTATCTCCGTGATTAGGCATACTCAGACAGAGGATATGGAAATTACACGATAGGTTTCCCAATGTCTTTGAGGTAATCCTAAAGACAACCCTCATTTGCATAGAGTCACCTGCGGTTATCAGGCGAAAGCTACGGCCGTACCTCACGGCAGGTTGGTGTCCTCGGCCTTTGTGCTTTAGGCCC
>VYYI01003767.1:0-11540 GCA_021029175.1 Bilobella aurantiaca
GTGTTAGGTCATCTTAAAGGGAAATTTCATTTAGCGTACAACATTTGGAACTACATGGAACTCGATCAAACTAATTAGCTCTTCCTTAGCTCCGCTAAACGGTTAGATATCATTTGCAACATTTTTTTTTAATTAGCTACTAACAGGTAATAATAGGATATGTCAAATATGAGTGGCGAGGCTAGCGGTAAGGCTATTTATGCTCATCAAGCTGTGTATGTTTGTGAAGAATTCGGAGATCCAATTTTTGGGTTTTGTGGTCAATGTCCGATTCTTAATTTGGTTGTGCTTAACGCAACTTCCATCGTTCAAATCTATCTCATATGCATCAACGCAAACGCAAGTACCGTTAGCCTTGTCCTGCAGGTGATACTCAAGCTTAAACGACCTCGCTTCCGCTTCCAGCAAGCTTGAACAAATTGCGTTACTTCCACATTGGGTCTGGTGTGTACAATTGGTGTTCACGGGACTATAGCATTTATTCCATTTCCTGCTATATATTTTCCCAGGTTCACAGGCACAAGTACCGTGAGTTTCACAAATGAGCCCAGCTGAAGCACCGCACGAAAGGCCACCTTGACTCTCTGCATCTTCCAAGCAACTCTCATCATATTTAAGGGCAGTAATACACCTTCTTTTGTCTACGTCCGGCACGAGCCCTCCATTGCAAACGCATTGCTCACTGTTAAGCTTTCCTACATACGCCATCTCCTCCAATTTGTATACTAGTGACTTTGGAAGGAAATTTCTGCCAATTTGGTTATACTCGGAACTTGACGGTAGTTTGCAGGTAGAGTACAATGGACAGTGTCCAATTAGTTTGTCACCGATTCTACAGTAACCGCCCACAAACTGAACGCACATATTGGTTACATGCTCATAGAAAATATAACTATGCGCGCATTCACACTGCCCGGTATATTGGTTACAAGAGATGCCGAATGCAGGATTGCAGATTAAAGATTTACAGAGGTTTGGCAACCGTCTCGGAATTTTGGTGCTAGGAAAATTACCGTTTGATTTATCGGATGGAACGCAATTTCCTACCGAATCACCTTTGTATCCTTTCACGCATCTGCAGGTACCATTGTGCAAGCGATAACCGCTCACTTTTTTACCCGATTTGACTATTTTTATAAGGGTTGAACATATTGCGTTTGGACCACATTGCGTATATCCATTGCAAGAAGCGTTAAGCGGTGCGTAGCAGCGATTCCAAATTTCGTTGAAATACTTTCTAGGGCTACAAACGCAAATGTTGGAATTATCGCAAATTAAGCCATCCCTGATATCGCAGCCTGGAAAAGAACTGTCCTGCGCGAACGCACAGGACTCGTTAAATTTCAATGTCGAACTGCATGTCTTCTTCTCTCTGTCAGGAACAAGGTCGTCATCGCAAATGCACTGTTTTGCTCTTCTGTAAGGAATGTAACCGATTACTTCCAATTGGCCTGCAAGCGATTCGGGAACAAAGTTGTTGCCAAGGTGCTTCACTTCTGACTGATCGGCAACTGGAAATTTGCAAGTAGCGTTTAGCGGGCAGTGGCTATTGACTTTGTTGCCTGGGGAGCAGTAGCCGCCAATGAATGCTACGCAATTCTCTGTTGCTTGCTCGTAGAAAACGTAGTGCTCTTGACAGTCGCAAATTTTCTTGTCGCTGCAAATGAGGCCGGCCGTGATGTTGCAGTCCGAACCCTTAACGCACCGTTCACGAAATTGGGCAATGGAGATGGATAGAATGGCAGCTAATAGTACCAGCAATATTGTGTAGGACGACAATTTCGCAGCGTTAAATGTCTCCTTCATAGTGCTATATTTCGCGGTTGTTTTTTTTCAGTTTTTCATATAGTTTTAAAGTCAATGAAACAGCGTCCTTTAGTGGAGTATTGCTTGCGATGTTTATTTCTCGTATGAATGAGCATGAATTTAAAGTACTTTTTTCCTCGCCTTCACATTTGTCATACATTTTAGTAATTGCCGTAATTAGAAACGACAATTAAATATTTCAAAATTGCCACCTTCAATTCAAATTTTTTGAAATGCATTATTAATGATTCACAAAGAAAAACAGAATTGCGTGCACTACGGCTGTTTTTTAATGGTTGCTGCCTGCTAAATTACTAAACAGTGCTTCCGAAAGAGGACACGGAGACCGTACGTGATGAAACCTTAGGACCGATAAAATGACTGGTTAATCGATTCGTCGTTGTATTTAGCAATCGTTCTAATCATCAATTAATCCAATTAAGCTGAATAATTAACCTTATCTTACCATTTAACTTAAGTGCCCACTTAGAGGATGTTGATTCTCTTCTTGTCAAATTACAACTTATCTATTTCCTATACAAAAAACCTTATGCTATCCTTTTCTAGCGCATCTTTTAAACGGCCAAGCTGATAATTGGATGCAGCCAATTTAGGGCGTGGCCCAAACTATTAGTATTTTTTTAACAAATGGTTAAAAAATTTTGATTCTGGTTAGAAAGTTTAAGTTAATTAAAAGCTTACTGTTAACTATTCATGCTTTATCGTGACGAATCTAAATGGATCTCAGGGTGCCGTCAGCGATATGTTCCATAATTCTCGAATCGCTGATTCCCGAGAAGAGTATGCAGAGGACGTAAAAAATGACTCAAACATATTTTGTTATTGACTATGAAATTAAACAATAGTTTAGAAACATGGGGTCCAAGCATCTATTTCTGTTTGCTAAGTAATCAGTTGTTTGATTTGTTTACGTATTTTGTTTCAGAATCCAGACATGTCGTAAAGTTAAACAAAAAACAACACTTTTGCTCTTAACCTTGAAGATTATTGGTGTTAAGGCAGAGGATAGTTAATTTCTTAAGCTCTGCTCCATGCTGCATCACATCATATCTTAACAGGGTAAATATATCCAAAGTCCAAAATCAAAACAAACGTTTAAATATCTTGAGCACATAACTAGATTAAAATTCAAGTTTGGCATCATTCCACTACACACACCCTGTACGTCACCTTACTGCAATGAAGCGCTCAATATTTATTAGCATAATTGCAATTGCATTGTTGATTGTGCAAGGGAATTCACTTCCTGAAGGCGTAAGTATACTAATTGTTCAAATTGTGAAACTTGGAAAACGTTACTATTATTTTTTGTGATTCTTCTTTAAATTCTAGGAATTTCTAAATACAAAGCTGACAGTGAGCCTCTATTATGAAAGTCTCTGTCCTGACTGCATTGAATTTGTCCAGAAACAGTTACACCCTGTTACTAAAAGGATTGGAACCTATTTCAACGCTGATTTGATACCTTACGGAAACGCAATGGTAGTCGGAAATTCTTTTAAAGATGCTATTTTTAAATTAATTAAGATTTAATTAAAGTTTATAAATACTATTTTCAATTTCCAGTAGCTATTTAAAATTTAATTTCCCTTTATTCATGCTATTTTAAACTTGATTTATTGGTATTTTTATCTTGAAATTTAATTCTAAAAATTTGTAGACATGGATCGATCACCATACCGGTCAGGTTAGCGTTCAATGTCAACATGGAAAGCTTGAATGCGTTGGAAACGTGATGCACGCATGCGCCCTCAAGCACTTTCTTCCACCACAACGAATCCCTTTCATCGCATGCGCAATGACTGGTCGCGACCCTGAAGCGAGTGGCAGGCAGTGTGCTAAAGTACTGGGACTGGACTTTGGCCTAATTGAAAGTTGTACAAATGGGACGGAAGGATTCAGCTTAATGCTGGCGAATGGTAATAGGACGGACCAATTAAAGCCCCGACACAAATTTGTCCCATGGATCTTGTTTAATGGACACTACAATAAGCGTGACATGGCTCAAGCCCAAGATAACTTGTTAACTTCCATTTGCAAGCACTTACAACAGCTTCAGCAGCCGCTTCCCGACTACTGTAACGAGCTTTGAAAATAAGTTCAATCTGTGTTTTTTTATATAACGGTTTTCCAAAGTTTGTCAAAGTGCTTCTTTTAGACAACGTTATACAGGTAGATGACATTCGAAAATACCTTTCATCGCCGAAATTTTGAGAGATTAAATTTCCCTATAATGACAATTAGTTACTATATGTTGTAAAAACACATTCTGTAATGCGCTAGACGATGTATCTTTAGTTGGAAAATTGTTTCGTCGTTTAATTAATAAGGCTTCAATCATTTAGGTTTAGGTGTTGAAGCGATTTAAATTATTATTAATTTTAGCAATACAGATAATTAAAGCAAGTTTAAAAATATGGTTGATGCGATCTCCGTCATTCTTCTTAACTGTACCGCAATATTTCTTATCTATTGTACTTATTTACTTAATTACTAAAAAACGTTTTTACACATGGATTCAGGACGAACACTTAAGTTTTCACTTCTTCGAATCGTGATTGTGCACATTACTGTAGAAAAGTCAACTTTCTTGTAACATCGGATTTATTTTTCTATTTACGTTTCAATTTCTGCCTTTTCTATTCTGTTCGCTCGCTGGCCAAGCCCCTACAAGAGTGCCTTATTGTGATATACGTTTACTGTTTGCATGATGTATTTGAAAGAGGGAAATTTACCACCTAGTTCGCAAGCGAATCAATTTCCAAAGTTTAAGCTTTGTGATTGTGATTCAGTTCCAGACAAAACTCTTGGCGTACTTCTTGCTGAGAAATTAGTATCAAGTAGGTTCCAGGGATCGAAACTGCAAAATGTCAGGTCAACCCAGATGTGACCTTTAAAGGAGCGTTAGGTAAATGTGACCTTTAGTGTTTACCTATAGTCAAAAAGGTGTTTTGTTAAATTTAACTCTTAAATGTATTTAAGAGAAAAGTAGAAACATTTTTGATATGCCTCTGCTCAATGGAATGAGTTGAGATGGAGGTTGCTCTTACGGATTGGGCAATTTTCAAACTACTTTATTTTACAATTTTTTAATATTTTTGTGGTCCAGGTTAGCAGCGAGTCAATTAACAGAGGAATAACACAACCAAAGAAAGCAAAAATAGATCAATATGAAGGGAATCTGGAAGGTAGGAGAAAGTCAATCCTCCATTTTCACGCTTCCATTCCAGAATCTTCGGCAAAGAAACTATTTATTTGAACGTGGGCAGCTTCCCATTGGGTGCTCAATTGCTATTAAAATTGAATTTTGGTATTTGCAACCAAGAATTGCAAGACGGCTCTTTGAGCCGAGTGAAGAGTGGGCCCCAAGTCCACATAATTCCAAAATTTTAACCTTCAGAGATTTATTAACTTGATTCTTTCATTTGCAACATAATGTAGTCTTAAATTATTGAAATTAAAGTATTATTGTATTATATAGTATTATTAACTCAATCTGAAATTTTTAGGTAAGCTAGTAAATTTCTGGTTTAAAAA
The DNA here is from genome assembly GCA_021029175.1 of Bilobella aurantiaca. NCBI lineage: Eukaryota > Metazoa > Arthropoda > Collembola > Poduromorpha > Neanuridae > Bilobella > Bilobella aurantiaca. Next base: position 5,365 of record VYYI01003767.1, read on the forward strand.
TTATTGAAAATTGTATTTACAAAGAAACGCCAAGCAGGAAGGACCTCCAATGCAGCCTTTCTCTTGACAAGAGGCAGGTGATGGTCAAGCAAAAAACTTTCCTAGTCAGGTCCAGAGATGGAAATCATCTTCATTGTATTTAACATTAATTTTTTGCAAAAAAAAAAAGGAAATAGGAGAACAAGAATTCCTTTGCTGTTAAAAAGTGGATTTATAAGACTTGCTGGCCAAACAAGCCCGTCCTAGGACATGTTAAAAAAATTAAATGTAAAATCCTCTTGACCCAGGACAGGCTTGTTTGGATTTAGAAATGTATTACAGGTCATTTTAGCTAACTTTTTTTAAGAGGCCGACCTTGAATTTGCAGTTCGACGGTTTAGCACAACGTATTCAAAACTCAAAACTATAATCGAGAAGGAACGCTTGATTTCGGAAATGTTAGCATCAATGCAGGTTCTCAAGATTCGAGGGCGTATTGTTCAACTTTCGAAATAATAATTGTTTGAAATTTCTAAAGGACAGGGTTTCCTGGTTTGAATTTTAGACAAAAACAAAACTTCATACATTATTTAATGCTTCAAGGCAAGAGGCCGCTTAACCATCATTTTCTTGAAAACAAACTGCCAATTATGGGTTACGTTAGACATTGAACAAGCGAATATGTATTACTCGGGGAAATAAAAGTGTTCTTAAGGAAGTATTTATTGCTTTACAAAACTACAAAGCTCAATTAATACAAAAATGTCAAATTCTGTCGTTTTCAAACAATACTAAGCATTTAGAGAAAAAAAAATTAGGGCGATGATATTATTTGTTGTACATGAATGCTAATCATACTTTTGTATTACTTTTGTTTATGTAGGTTCAGTTTATCGTCAAAATCTTGGTTTGTTGCACAACCTACGGAAATTTTAAGCAGTATCAAAATATTAACTGTGAATAATGGTTGAGTATGGTAGTTATTTAAATTTAATTTTTATTTGAAACATTTTTTTAAACTGTCCCCGAATTCCTATATTTTGTTGAAAGAAATTTCCCATACTATAATTGAACATACTGCTATTGCTCAAAGTCATCTTCATACACTATGTCAATTTAGTATGCATATTCAACTTTCGCCATATTAAAAATGTGTCATACATTTTAGCATGTGCCTCTTTTAATTGCGCACTATATTATAAAAATATTAGATAATTGCTCATTTTCAATACTTGAAAGGCTCATTTAATGATTCGCAAAAGAAAACAAGATCGCGTGAGCTATTACGACTACAAGAAATTACTGTCCCGAATGTTTGCCAACCAAAATTATTATTTTGCGTGCAGAATTACGAAAGCTTAATCCTAAATGCCGTGTAGGTGTATTATACATTTGAAAGAATAAATTTGAGCTTTACATTTTGTTTTGAAGCTGGTTGAATTATTAACCTTCGCCCCTAGGCATGTTCGGTGCTGAAGTGTTCAACAGCGCTTACTTTTCCTACTCTCTGTGCACAATTGCCATTTGAAAATAATAAAACCAAACAAACTTACAAATACTAAGAAATACATGCAAATACAAAATAATTTTAGAAAGCAAATACTAAAAATTTAATTACTAGTCTATTCAATTTTGTACGAGTCGTCATAGCTGATATGACTTCGAGGGAGCTATATTTCAAGCTCTTGGCAACATTTCCAGTAGTAAGTCTCGCAGCCTCTCAAATAAGCTTCAATTGGACATCCTTTGAACATTGCGGAATCGATATTATCTATAATGCATGTACACATTTTGATGACAAATTGACAATACCGGCAAGGCGCCTCACACTCCCGCAAATTCCTCCAAAAACATTAAGTAGTTTAAACAAGCAAATTTGCCACATATTTCTCGATATCGCTCCTAAAACACCTCAAGTTGTAGCAAATAATCAACGACAACTCAATCATACGGTCGAATGCCGTAGTGAAATTAGCAGCAATATCACTGCCGCGTGCTATGCCAAGAACGTCTACTATATCATCCTTATCGATAATACACAGAATTTTGTCGGATTGACTTCCGCTAATAACTGGCATGGAGTACCACTCTATCTTTTTGAAATTGGCGGTAAAAACATGGGCGTATCTATACAAATGAGCTGGATTTGTCCCGGCATTCTTAAGTTTTCAACCTCAGCTGAATTGAAAATTGATCGGTTAGCGCTTGACACCTTGTTTGGACAACTATTGTTGACCCTATGGCCAAGAAATTGGGAAATTCAGAATCGCTTGCACCAAGCAAAAGAAAAGCTGCAGTATCGCTTTACAGCGTCAAACTTCAGGATACCATTTAAAGTAAATTCAGCGCAGTACATTGCATGGTTCATAATCCAAAATTCTACGAGCCTTGACTTTTCCCTTGATTCATTTGCGCCAATCAACCTAACGGTTTTGCCTGTGTCAATCGTTAATTATACAACGTTTTACTGGGACTATCCCGTCCCGCTGAACGATATGAGCCATCTTTTTGCAGGAAATCCTAATGGTTACGCCTCCATTTTCAAAACGATTGCGCACAATTTCATTACCTGTGATGGAGCGAAGGTGTTCATGAGCTTCAAGCCCTTGACGTCACCCTTTGGCAACAGACTATGGATCCTCACAATTGTGGGAGGAGCCTCTATTACGGTATTTCTCAAATTACTGTTCATGTATTGGAACGTCAAAGACAGTACACTGTCACTCATGGCAATTGTGATACTTGAGCAGAACCTCAGCATGAGTTATACGCTTCAAAAAATCGACGGAATGAAATGGCTTCTAGCGTCCATTTTGATTATCGGGATGATTATGACAAACTTGTACAGAGGTGAAGTTACGTCCAATTTAACGGCGCCGTTGCCAACTGTGAAACTGGAGAAGCTTACAGAAGCGTTAAATCAAGGGTACAAAATTCTCGTTCCTGTGTTGGAGAATCGGCTACCCAAAAAGTTGAAATGTGAGTTATAGTTGTTAGTTAGTAGTTGTAACATATAAGAATAATTATTAAGTAGTGGTTTAGCTACTTTATGGTAACGCTCTGTCTGTCTACCTGTTTGTCTGTCCGGTAGCGCTCTAACTCCCGAACGGATTGACTTTCAAAATGTGTTTGCAGGAGAATATTCTAGGGGTGAAGACTGAGGTCAAATTCAAAGATGGTTCATTGGTGTCAAAGCCTTCCCCAGGGGGTTTTTGCTTAATTTGTCTTAAATAAAAAGTTATTACAGTTTCATTGACCCTGGTGGCCCCTGACCCCCCTAAACGACCCGCAAACAGGAAAATTGGATTTTCTTGATTTTTCAATTTTAGCATAAAACGAAAATTATGATAGTTTTATTGGCTCAAGTGATTCCTGACCCTTCGCCTTTATATCTATTAACCACTAAAAGACCCCATTTTTTCACGAGTCACCGTCATTTTTACGGGCGATTGCAACGGTTTATTAAAAAAGATCCAGCTTAACTAGCCCGTTTATCCGTAGTCAGGATAATTCCGCCAAATTCTGATCATTTTGAATCAAAAGCTACTAAGGAATTAGCTAACTAGTTTGAATAAAACTTCAAGGAATCGGCATAAAAAATCGAAAAACAATAAACATAGTGACTAAATCTGTTTAATCTGTATTTCTCATAGCAATGGGACCCACATCTAGTCCTAAACAACGAGAAAACGGGAAACGTAAGTTCAAATAGTGTTACAAATGTACCGTGCGTTTCACCAAAAACCAGACACCCAAAAATAAACAACTCATTTGTTTTTATGAACTGTGGCGATTTTTGTTGTGAAAGGCCAGAAAGGCTGAAAAATTCTCCCAATTCAGTACTTTTCACAGAATTCGATTCAATAGATATGTTTTTAAACATTTAAAATTCCCCTCATAACTCATCGCAACTCCCCTATAAACAAATTTGGGTGTCTAGTTTTTGCTGAAACTCACGGTATAATATTCATAATAAATATACGAACTCTATTTTTAAAAACTTTGAAATATTTCTTCTATTAGGAAACGGATCGAAACCTGTTCCATTCTTTCCCTATAGATCATGGTTAAGTGATTCAAAGGCCGAGGAAGAGAGAAACGACATTTTAATCGAATACTATGACTTTGACCTCTTCACTTCCATACGCGCATATGCTTTGGAGCGTATGCGCGAGCAGTCAAACTATAGCGGTCGCGACGGTGACGTCCTTCGGAAAGTGATCAAGAGCTTTCGAATACGTGAGTCGGAGGGAGTTCCCGCTCCAAATTCCCTCGAGGAACACTTTCTAAATTGCAGCAAATCCGTACTCGCTGGAACGAAACGAACCCTGGACGAATGGTATATTAAGCTTTCGAAGCTCGTAGTTGACGGAGAGGATAAAATATACTACGGAAAAGACGAATTTCGACCCGAGTACAAGGCTATAGCTCTTGGAATGATGGAATGGGACCGTTTGAAAATTTTCTACAAACGATTTCAAGCATTATTTCAAGCACAAATTTACCTCAAAATGGCAGACAGAGTGCATATTCGGAGTGATCTTAAAGTACTTCATGTGCTGGCTCTCAAAGACGCAAAAGCTAAAGCGTTTAAAGAGCTTAACACTGGTAGCAATTTACTAATTTCAATTTATATTGTGTATTTTGCGGCAATTATTACCTGTATGGCGGCGTTTATTTCTGAGTTGGTAAAACACGCTGCAGCATGCATTCCCCAGAAAAATGGATCGGTTCAAGTGTTACCGACCAACACAGTAATCCTGCGGTATTAGCTGCATGTGCCTATATTACCTCCATGTAAAGCGCGTGATCATTGGCAGATGCACATATCATATTGCAATATATTCACGATTTTATGTGACATCGCCACTCTATTTTAATTTTAAAGTTTTCATTACACTACAAAACTCGCCTTAAATTTATTTGGATTCAAATCAGCAAATGTTATTTGATTTAGTTTAAAACTTATATGTTACTTTAAGACTCAACAAAAGTTTAGTAAAAACATTGATAAATTAAATACTCAAGTAAGTATCATTTAATATTTCAAAAATGCTTTCTGGGTTAAATGATTTTCAAAGATTTACAAAGTATATATTTGTCTTTTCTTGTCAACCGATTGTACAGTGTTATACTAATTTGTACAATGATCTTTGAATGATGGATAATCTGTTTGTTTGTAACTGAAGTAGCTAACTAAATGCAAATTGAGTGAATTTAACAACTATTATTCAAGTGAAACTAGCCCGTGCTGGGACAGAGCGCTTTAAATTTCTGGGTCCTCCTATATCGTACACGTACGGGCAAATTTAGCAATTTTTAAATACATTAATTTCTTAATTTTTAATAGCAAATTAGAGCTGTTGCGCAATTTGCCTTTCTCCCCGGTATTATTCTTCTGAAAAAAAAAACTGTGACAAAAGAAAAATTGTGTACCTACTAGTGTGGATAGATGTGTGAAGTAGAGGGGTTTTTATGTGACTATCCTACCACAACCCTGCCCCTAAAAATTCTTCTCTTCCTAAATACCCTATACAAAACTCCCATCGCACTTACACATTCCTCTTCCCCTTTTTATTAAAGTTAATAATTTAATGTCGTATTGTGCTATTTTATTTTTTACGTGACGTATTTTTTATAGCAGGCAGAACTCTTAAGCAATAAATAAGCCTTCTGTGACTCAATCAGCTATAAAACCATTCAGCGGCTTTAGGCAATTATTTTTGTCATACTGTTATTAGCTACTGTTGTAAATTAACTTATTTTCGGACCAAGCAACAGATGTTTCAAAAGTGTTTTGAAAGAAGTTCCTAAATCTAGTCATCAAACTTTTCCAAGAACACCTTGATCCAATTCGGTTGATTCAACGTAGTCAAGTTCATTACGGTTCCGAATTTTACACAATTTCCGTTTGTCAAATCTATTGTAAATCCGTCAACACAAACGCAAACACCTTCAATTTTTTCAACAATGTTGTACATAAGACCCCGCTTGGCCATAATTTCCAACGTTTTCAGCAAGGACGAGCAAATAGCGTTCTCTCCACATTGCGTCTGATCTGTACAAGGTGTGTCTACCGGACTGTAACATTTGTTCCATTCTTCGCTATATAGTTTTCCAGGCGTACAAGAACATGTACCGTACGTTTCACAGAAGAGCCCAGCAGACGCATCACAAAATTGTCCGGCATCATTCTC
>VYYI01003768.1:0-11540 GCA_021029175.1 Bilobella aurantiaca
CATTGGCGGAGAGGACAAGATGGCTCGGTTCCTTGACAGTGCTGAAGTCTACGATCCAGATGCGGACAAGTGGGAGATGCTGGCACCCATGAACCACGCTAGAGCCAACTTTGGTAAAAATGTCTCACGAAACGATTGAATCTTTAATTAAACAAATAATTAGTTAATTAGTTTACAACAATCAAAATGCAGCATTAGGATTCATCTAAAAAAATTTATCCCTTCCAGGAACCGTTGTCATGAACGGTCTCATCTATGTGGTTGGTGGCAATGCGGGTACTTTGACAATCGAGGCCTACAACCCTGCCACAAATGTGTGGACACTGATCCCTTGGCCCAAGGAACTGAGCCTCCAGGGACGCTTCCATTCCAGCGTACCCATTTCCAGAGACTATCTTACGTAACTGTATAAAAGTTAATTAGTTAATTAGTTAGCCACCCTTCACTTAACTTTAAAGTTAATTAAATAATTAGCGTTATCCAGGCTCAAAAGGCCACAGAATTTAACAAAAGATCAATTTCAAGGGAAAGGTCAAATGCACCAGTTGAAGGTTGTTTCTAAATGAGTTCGAACTTAATCTATCATACAAAAAGGACCCCTAAACGATCAATAACTATTTTGAATCTAATTCAGTTAGACTGTTAATTGTAATACTTAAATTGTGAGAATGTAGGGAAATTAGCTGTAAATAAGAACTGAGGTTAAAGCTTAAAATGATTTTTTTACTTAACGGATCACCATCACCTGCTCATCAAATAATTTAGTTAACTTATATGAATTAATCAATCAACTGTCATCAATTGATTGATTGATTAACTTATAACAAGAGTAATTGCAAGAATAGTTTTTATACTCTTTATAACTGCTCTATTGATGTTGAAAATTGCTTTGTACGAACATGAATCAATTGGAAAGATTATAATAAACTTGTTTTTCATAGCTAGCAAACTGTGTCCTTTAGAAAATGTCATTTATTCTTTAAACATTAAAATTAAGCGCTATTGAAATGTTTGTTCAACTAAAGATAAGCTTTAGATACGATACGGGATGCACAATCGCAGTGAATGGGAGGTAAACGAAAAGAATTTTGGTGAACGCACGGGTTCCATTTGAAAATAAAAATCGCTGAAAAATTTCCTGAACTCTGGGAATACTTGGTGAGTTTGTCGCTGCGGTGTGCCTCAAAGGTTTAGCTTAATTAGTCCGATAGATCTACGACCTCAGCAGGAGGATGGACGGGTACTTTGCCAGGGGGTGACTTTGAGGTTGAGTTTCTCTTGGCTCCGCCTCCAGTGGAAGTGGAGGGGGTACTTGCGGAGGTGGAGGCCTTATTGGCCTCTTCAGACTTTTTACTCGCCTGCGTCTCTTTCTTCTTCTGCTGCTGATCACGAAAGTCTGCAATGGTGACAAAATCATTTGCTAATTACATGATGATCAGGATAATAATGGAATTTTCAACTCGATTGTTGAACTGTATCATTGATGTCATTTCTTGGAATTATAGTTCCAATTTCTTTTACGTCACGCATTATTTCTTAACAAAAACACTATTCTAAATCTCAATCGAGAATCAGTCGGTCTCGGTGTCATTCATAAACTGCACTAAAAATGTGACAGATGTCATGATACGAGACAAAGCTTGTTACTTACGCTGGAGGGATCGCTTGAGAGGATCTACAAACATTGGGAAGTCCATTTCCTGAATCGCTTCAATCACATCAGCACCATTCATCGTCTTCCGCCCGTGCTTCGACGCCATTGATCCAGCTACAATAAAGCAGTTTAGTTTAACTGAGTTTAGAGCAATTGACAAAGCTAATTGATGGTCATGTCAAGCGCTGTGTCCGCGTGAAGCGAGGCAGATGACAGCGATCGTGCAATGAAATGTTCTGAACCCTAACGACACCTTACCAGTGGCCGTTGTGTAGAGAATGAAGACTGATGCCGTTTTGCAAAGAGCCTTTCGCACCTCGGCCGAAACAACGGTATTCGGTGGAATTGCCTCATTAATTATCCGACTAATTACCGCCAGCGGTAGAGCGAGATCTTCAGGCTTCTCTGCCATGGTTTCTCGTACAGCTAAGTAATAGTAAAGCGAAGAGAAGTACGATTGGGATTGGGAAGTTGACAAGTGATCAATCCACGCGAACTACCGAAAAACAATATCAAGGGTTAATTAAAAAATTCATTAAGCTAATTAGCAATTAAATTGACTTCTCTTACCTCAATTAATTGATCGTGTCTCTCTCTCTTCAGCTTCAGTCTTCAATTTCAGTTCTTTCAATTTAAGAAGTTGTTCTGCTTCTGTGCTTTTGTTTCTTTTATTTTTCCACTTTTAACTCATCCGAGATTCGAATTTCGCACCAATCAAACCCCGCTTGCGACCTTATGAAAATCAGCAAATAAAATGAAGTTGAAGTGAATGAAAGAATCGAAAAATCGTTTTAATTTAAAACAACCTGTTTAAAAAAAAAATGTTTCAAACATAATTTTGAAAATAGTCCCTATACCAAGTCCTTGCAAATCACGGTTTCAATTAAAGAAGAAGTAGTCGAGCCCTTCGACAAGGTGAAGTGAGTCCAGCAACCTCTGAAAGGGCCCCTCCTTGTCAAATGTCAACTCCTGTGAATGATAAAAAGACATCATTGTGTAATCCATTGTCTCATGAATGATGCTAACACTTAATTAGTAATTGAAATTGACTAATTAATTAGCTACTTACCGTTTTCACACAAATTACAAGCGGAGGAGAAGCAGTTCGTACGTGGCGAATGGGTACTCTTCTGTTCAGTGGCAGTGCATGGTAAACACCGAACTGGATCTTCCGTGCATCCACGTCGTAAAACGCTTCTACTTTGTCTTGATTTTGCGCTGAAAGGCTTCTATAGAACCGCCGACCCAACTTTCCAGCATTCCAAATCGAGAAGGACGGCCAGCGATCCAAGACGTGTGACTCGAGGCACTTGAGCCGTAGACTCCGGATCGTGTCCCTAATTAATTAGAATTTGAGTTAAGTTAATGGTAATTAACTAAGTAACGGTTAAGTTTACCGTACTCTAGAACAGAGAAAGTAGCTCCAGCCGAATGGAAACGGTATTTAAGCAACAGTGAATCAACGCGCCGTAGCTCTCCACCCGCATCCAGAAATTGGTAGAAATAGATCAAGTCCTCGGGATTTCCAGACTTGACTTCACTGAACCCTCCAGGCACTTTGAGGAAGACAGAGCGACTACCTGCAATTCGTTAATTAACAATACAATTAACTTAAGTAATTAAGTACTTTAGTAACTTAAGTAGGTATCAAGTAAAGGTCAATGGGAGCTTACGTACAAAACCAAGTGGGCATGAGAAGTGTGGGACCGAACGAAGAGTAAATCTGGGTTGTCAGTTGCTGATGTGAAAGAGAATTGGCCCATCGAGTGTAATTTACAGTTGAATCTTCTGGTATCCGAATAAACTGTGATCCAATAATCTAAATTAAATTAAAGTTTAAATTGATAATTTAGCATAAATTATCAATTATTGAGGAATTTATGTATTTGGGACACGGTTCACTGACCGCATTAGGATACTGTAGAGCTGCTTGATACTGCTGGAAGACCCTTTCTGGAAGCATTACATCATCCTGCGATGCAAAGAACTCATGTACTGGAATACTGGAGCAATATTTCACAACAGTGAACAGTGAACAGAAAGAATATAAGGTTATTTGACATACCGCATCACAGAAACAGAGATAGTCACCGGAAGACTGATCAATGGCACGGTTCTTGGAGAAGCCAACTGAAATAGAACGAACGCTTAAACTAACTAAAGTTAATTGATATTCAATTTGCTTTACTTAAATTAAAATAATTAAACAAAATAAACATTTAGAATGGTTAGTTAAAATTAAGACTCATTAGGCAAACGTTTAATCGTCCTATTACCTCCTTTTGCTTCTCCGCTTTCGTTCCGTCCGGAAATCATAGAGAAATTAAAGCCGTCTTGTCTTGGAAGACCTTCAGCAAACGCTCCATCGTTTTTGAAACGCTGTTTCCAGCACTCTATGATTTGAGGTGTGCCATCAAAGGAAGCGTCGTCGTATATCGACACTTGGATTTCAAATGCGACCAAATCGCTGGTTGAAGCCAGCGGCGGCGGTGCACGCTGAGCTGCAATTGATTCCAAGCATTCCTCCAAGAACGCTGCACCGTTGTGCACTGGAATGATGACGGTCACCGATACCACGGTCCATCGTGGCCTCGCCCTGTCTGGCTCCATAGCACTTCAACACGCACAGCGACAGCAGACAACAACGCCGTGGACCGGAGCAATGGATAACCTCTAATTAACCTTTTCCAAAAACAATTACAATTAATTGCAATCCAGGGCATTTCGCTAAATTTTCACGATTACAAAAAAACTATAAGTGAAAAGTATCATTTTCATTGACCTACTTTTAGCGTGTGGCAAACAGAGAACGATGACCTATGACCTCACATCGTCCATCTCCAGCTATTTCGAAGAAGAGGTCAATGACCCCTTGAAAGATTATGTCATTAAGTAAATTGACTAAGCTTTAAGTTTAAGTTAATTATAATTGAAACCAATTTAATTCATTAAAACAAAATGATTCGCGCCTCAGAAAACAAAATTTTATTTTAGAATTTTTTTTTTTTTGTAAAAAAATAATATTTTTTGAACGAATTTTGAAAAATGCTGTTCTAAAGTTTAAAAAATGGTACTTTTTTTTAAATTGTTCTGAAAAATGAGCGTTTTACAAGTAAATTAGTCAATCCTTATCTAAATGGTATAATTACAAGTAATTTATTCAACTTTAATAAATTGAACTAATAAATCGTTTTTAGAACAGCGGAGTGCACTAAAGTAATCTAAACACAGAAAATCAACAGAACTGTCTTATTAATCAACGAACACTTGATCCTACAAAGCGACAAAACTAATTAAGTTAATCTTAAACTTAAGGATCAATTATTAGCTCCTTTTGACACTTTTTGCTTTAATAAAATCTTGACTTTTCTTTGGAACTCTTTGACAAGTTTTTTTTTAATTTATACCAGGAAACACGCCGCCATTTCCCTGTTCCATGTAAAATTACCTCAAAAAACTAAAGTTTTAGTTTTGACACGACACGAGTCATTTTTACGATTTTTATAATTGGCATTATAAAGTGTTGATGCCTTAATTTCACTTGCACTTAAAATTGCATGGAGCTCTATTAAAAATTTTAACAGGAAAGGAAGAGAATTAATTAAATAAGCCTGCCAATTAAGGTCAAAATAGTTTGCCAATTAATGATTAAAGTGACCTCTTCTAGATTTGGAGCAGTTTTAAAGTTTCCGATTCTCATCCAAGTGAAAATAGAGCAATTTAAAGTTGGGGTTTTCGATTTAGATGATTTGGTGATGAGAATTTGACCTTGAGTGATTTGAAGGGGAGGAGCTTAGTGAGGGTGGGAGTTTAGCGGCGACGCTTGCGGCCATTGGACTCCTTGTCAGCCAATAGGATGAGGATATGCTTGAAGATTGAAGCGAGGTCCATGAAGAGGGTGAGTGCGTGCCAGACAAAGTCACGGTCACCGATACGGAACTTCTCCATGATGAGATGGGTGTCGTAGAGGATGAATGCACTCATCACACAGAGACCCATCAAGACTTGGATCTGGAAATTAACCATTAACAATTAGTTAATTAGAGTCGGATGTAAACAGAATTAAAAATTAATTAGAATTAAAATTAGGTAATTGCAGCTCGCAACAGAACATCTGTCACCCGTCAACAGTCAATCGCTCATCTCATTAAAAAAAAAGTATTTACTAAACAGCATGAGGCACTGTTGACGGTTGAACGTGCTCAGGTAAAAAGAGAACTGACTCAAATATTATAAACAAGTGAAATCTGTTTGCAGCTTTCACGGTTTTGTTTTTCATAACAAAGTATACAAGTGTTTAATAATTAAACAATTTTATACTTTTACTACTTTTTTGTTTACTTTTGTATAACAATTATTATTGTTATTTATTGGTAACTTACGTAAGCAATTGAACTCGATCGAATGAAGATGTTCAAAATGGAGGCGAGGAGCATGGTGCTGAGGATAGACATAAGTGGGCCTCCGAGTGCCAAGTACTTCCCTTCGGGAGCGATCAAAGCGCTGATTGAGAAGCAGGTGAAAATGACACAAGTGTAGAGAAGCGCTGAGATGACAATGGAAGGGTTCATGGTCCACACGGACTCAATCAAAGGGCCAGTTGACAATCCTACATTTATCAAAAACAAAATCAAATCCAAAGTTTATGTCAACCGAACCTCAATTAACCCAACTTTTCTTGTTGATTTGTTTGATTCAATTAGTAGCAGCCTCTCAAATTACCTGTACAAAGCGCGAGACCGTTCAAATACAAGAATCGCTTCGCATCGTCCTTCCCGCCACCACCACGGGTAAATGCGAGCGTCATAATGAATCCAAAGGAGCCAATGGCGCTGAGCAGTCCACCTTCCCAAATGGCTACACATCAAAAACATTTAATTATTTCCAACCCTATAACAATTCGGAATTTTAGCTATATTTCTCACCGTTCATGTGAAGCATCGCTCCAACAGCAGCCACGAGGGCTGCACTTGCCACCGAGGCGTACACATTACGCAAGTGAGATCGAATAGGACCATCGCTGAAACCACAATTCAACAATTAACTTTTTGCAAATACCGTTCAAGTGCCAAACATTCCAAATACTTCTAAAGCGCTCCAGCATCAGTCAGCATTTAATCCAGCATCATATGCCGTATGACAAACAGCGCCGGTATTTTTTTTTAAAGCAACATGCAAACTGTTGACTTACAACTTGTTGTTCATGAGGTTACTAAAATTCGTCATGAACTCCATGATTCCTTCCTTTGTTTCAATCAATTAGGTCTTCTTTTGCTCGAATGCTTTCGTTAACCCGTTGTTGTTCTACCTGTTACAAATTAACAATTGCCAATTAATCTATGCCACACCTTAGCGCTACTTAATTTACAATCCAGCGATCCAGCTGTACGAATTAGGTGACAAATAAGTAGAGTTGACGTCAATAATAGTTCACTAAATGAAGTGAACACAACATATGCTGTGCCTACCTTTGATCAACAATGAGGGATCGACTGTTACCGTTCGAAGGATGGGCTTCACCGTTGGCTTAACGTGAACTTAATCAGTGTCAGTTAGTTAATTGAATTACAGTTAGTTGAGTTGAGTAGTTTGTTGACGGAGTGGAAGTGAGGAGATAAGGAAAAGTGGAAATTGAGTATCTGTAGTAAAATGTCCTTGTCCACGTATAGTAGATTGTGACAGTTAGGGCTAGTCTACGTATCTCCGCACAACAGAACTACATAGTCAAATCCATTCTAACTTTTGATTATTAAATTAATTTAATCCAAATTAACCTTTAAATGTATGTAATAATAAATTTTTTGGGATCATTTGCTGCGCTTAAGATTTTCAGGGTTTGTTGAAAAAGCAACTTCCGGGGACCTGAATAACTTTTCTATCATAATTAAAATTGGGTATCAATTACTTTAGAATTCTGAAGCTAGGTATCAATTACTCTAGAATTCTGAAGCTAGGCATCAATTACTCTAGAATTCTGAAGCTAGGTATCAATTACTTCTGAATTCTGAAGCTACTAAGAAGAATCCATATACCCTAGTCGGTATTTGACCAGACAGTACAACGGACTGATTAAACCATTGTTTTACTTTTTAATTCTCAATAATCACGATTGACTGACTAGTTAATAGTGGTAGTTAGGAAAATATTACTCAAAGGTAAACTTTTTATTTGGCAAAGTCATTAAGCAGTTAATATACTAATTATAATTTCTATTACAAATGCGTAGTAGTGTCTCTGACTGTACTTGAGAAGTAGAGGGGTAGGCGGAGCTTAGCACTCAGGCTCCGCCTCCTAAAATGACGCCACTGCTATGTCAACCGGTCCCATGACCAGCCACCACCGTCTCAGAACGTTCCAGAACAATTGTTTGTTGCAATCAATTATTAACGTAAAATGTTTTTAATTAATGAGTACTTTCGCCGTTGTTGGATATTGACACTCAAGTAGCAATTTATTTGAACAGAAAGCATAAAAGATGACCATGTCCAGTCGTGTCCGACAAGCGGCACTAAAGGTCGTGACCTGGACCCAAAACCCCGTTCATGTACGTGGTCACGACATAGAGCATGATCCCGTCACCCGTGACCTGGACCACACATGGTAACCACACCGGGGCAAATTGCTCCATCAGGAGCTGGAGGAAGGGCACTCCGGCAAAGGCACAGTAGGTGAAGGTCACGGCCACCGTGACACAGTAGAGGGCAATCGTGACTCGCATCCAGCGCTGACACGCTTCATAATCACGCTAATTAAGTCAGTCAATAACGAGCAATTAATAATTTTAATTACGCTTCGACCACAGTTTTATGACCCCTTACGTTTGTGACCCCATCCTGAAGGTAAGTGCAAGCTCGCTGTAGAACGACTGCTCGTACTGAAAACATAAGTAAAGGTCAATTCAAGGTCAGGGTCGTTTTTTGCGGGTCAAAGGTCAAGGACCCCTTACTCAGCATGAAGATATATGGAATGACGAAGATAAGGGTGCCACCAGAGTCCAGGGCCAATGACACGGTGAAGTGATGAGCGACAACTTCGTCTATCGTTGGAGGACTCACGACGACGCCAACTATCGTCGCTGCACGAGCGATACCGAGTAGCTGGAATTTAAAATACGGGTTATTAAGGCAATGGGTCCAGTTTGTGTCCCGGAACAATTTGAAAATGGTCCGTGTCGCTTGACTCAAAAATGGCGCTAAATTCAAATGCTAAGAAGTCTCACGTGATTCAAGAACACTACCCCGTGTGCTCGCTTTTCTAGCTTAATTTTTTGAAAGCATGCATAGCATCATGCATAATCAATGCACTCCAAAACGTACGAACGAATACATCTCTTGAACATCAACTTACTAAATTATTAATCGTTCATCTAATGACAATTAATTTAATTAATTAATCGCTTGACTCAAAAATGGCGCTAAATTCAAATGCTAAGAAGTCTCACGTGATTCAAGAACACTACCCCGTGTGCTCGCTTTTCTAGCTTAATTTTTTGAATTTCGTCCATCGTGATTAAAAATTATTTTTAACTTTAACCAAATCAATTATTAACCTTTTTAAATTATAATCCTGCTATAATCCTATTTTTAAATAGAACAAACACTTACTACTTTGAGCCATGACACCAGTATTACTTCTAGCGTTCTAAAAAATTATTTCGAAAAAGTTTTTGTAAAAGTTTACCGGTTTTTAAAGCAGCGGAACGCTGATCAGCGATTGCTAATCCAAATATGGAGTACATTGACCCAACTTTCAAATTGACCCTTTGACCCTAAACCTGCCCTTTTCGGTAGCAGGGCATTGCTTTTACAAGTAACGTGGCAGAATCAAGGTCGTCATGTACCTTACCATTACTTGGAATTATGAAGCATAAGTAATTCTTGCTTGTCCGCATCTTAACAGGTATTAAAGCATTTATAATTTTTAAAAGCCATTTGCATGCCTTGCATGCATAGCATCATGCATAATCAATGCACTCCAAAACGTACGAACGAATACATCTCTTGAACATCAACTTACTAAATTATTAATCGTTCATCTAATGACAATTAATTTAATTAATTAAAAAGTATTGACTAAATAGCCTTTCCTACCTGTCAATCGAACTGTCAATTTAAAAGCAATAAATTCATTTACATACAACGCATATTAGAAAGAAGGCTTTTATAAAAACACATCACAAGATTTAAAAAAAATTGTGCATGAAAATGTTGCATAATCTTAATCAATTTTGCATTTGTACAACATTCTTCCGCTCGTAGTTCCATTTCAAGTTTAAAAACTTTAGTAATACTTTATAATAATTTAGTATTTAATTTTAGTAACACTAGAAATAACAACAATTTTATGACGTATTCACGTAACAGAGCAATTAATCAAGGTTAAGGTTAATTGGCGTCTTTAAATAAGCGATTGTGAGTCAGTGTGAAATTTTCTTTTGAAACGGCTGACGGCGTCCTTTGACACTTCCAGCGATTTAAGCGATGTTTTTTTTTATACCTGAGGATCACAACATCAAACTGGAAATTATTCTTGTGACTAATTGTTGTTAAGCTTTAAAATAACTAAATTGGAAATTAACAACTTCCTACCTTTTCCATTAAACAAAAGCATATTTTTAATTTACTTACAATTTATTAGTCATTGTTAAATTAAAGGTTTCAGCCACTGTTTATGGGCACATGTTGATCCAAATTGACGACTATAAAAACCATGAAACGCCTCAAAACCGTTCATTTGAAAACCGTGATTTCAGTTGCATAGCTCCTCCGAAACCGTGAATTTATTGCCATTTCGAACGCCGTGAATTTCTAAGTTCACCTAAACCAACCTATCAATTAACCAACCAGCTCAATAATTAAAAAACCAGCTTGCATTAATTTTCAGTCTACCTGAAAACCGTGAATTCAATTTCAGCGCATACGAAGGACGAGAATTGCATAAGATCATCTTTAAACCGTGAATTCATTTTCACTTCACCGGAAAAACCGTGAATTCATTTTCAATTCACCTGAAAACCGTGAATCAACAAAAATCTGGAGGCCCTGTTAGCATTGGAATGTTCCTCATGACTTAAGGGCCCCTCAACTTCCAACCACATCCAAAAATATCTCATTTCCTCAGGTTATCCTCCGCTCTATTTTGGATAACTATCCACTATCCTCAAAATTCATGGAGAGCCAAGGTCTTCATACAAAAGATAGGGAAGGCACAACAACAATGTTGGACTGTTGGTGGTAGGCCCATTGTGCCAAGGGCCGTGGCTCCCAAGAAGGTGCATTCCTCAAGGAAGGCAATCAACGACACCTGAAAACCTACCTGTCTCAGAGTCCTCATTTGACTCTTGTGCCGTGAGCATCTCGAGAAAAAAGACCGTTGAGCAACGGTGCAGAAATTCATCACATCATCATCAACACAACCCTCGCACCGTGAGAATTCTCTCCACTTTCACAAAAGTCCTCTATTGCGACCTGCGAGTTGCACCGTGCAACCTAATCTTAACGTTGTCCACCCTCAGTTAACTTAACTACTGTCAGAGACCACCGTCGTCAAGTTCCCACAGTCCTGACAGCGGCGGCGTCTTCTCAAAATATTACCGTAAGGTGCCCTCTCGGAAAGTGAGCAAAACAACTTAAGTTGCACCTACAGGGTTGCACAGCAACAAGTTTTTTTGAAAGATCGCAAAGTCCCAGGACTTTGCCTGACACTCCTTCGAAGTGTCAGCAGTACGAAAAAACAAGTTTTTACGTTTTTTCTTCTTCTACGTTTTTGTGAACGAACGGCGTTCACGGCCACCGCCGTGGCCAATTGCCTTGATGTTCTGAAGCGAAGTGGACACGGCGCCCCTCTCGCTTCCTGGATTTGATTCCCTCTGTCATTAAAAATTAAT